>JAVQJF010109829.1:0-11207 GCA_036023855.1 Gadopsis marmoratus | reverse complement strand
CCTTTGATGGGCCTGTTGAGAGAGTTTGTTTCTTTCCCCATCTCCGTCAGGACGCCGTGCGTGTGTATGTGTATATGTGTGTGTGTGTGTGTGTGTGTGAGACCATGCGTCTTCCTGTGAGCCCGTCCCTTGGCACAAAAATAAAATCAGTTGAGCTTTAAGACACTTTGATTTACACCTAGCCACATTGATGCGTCTGCCTTAGCCAGATCATCAGTCCATCTTGGCTTTTTTCGTGGGCTATATGCAAATCTGTGTTGGTGTTTTTCAGAGACATCTGGTTAGAATGTGCCTCAATCCGCCTCAGATTCAATTTCCTGAATGTTTCTTGGAGACATTCAGATGTAGCTATTTTTTATTTTTTTGCAATCGTATAGCCACCTGATTCACACACGACTGATGGCGACTGATTTAGTCATTTTTCTTTCTTCCGTTCCCACCGGTTCCTACGGAAGACTTGATTCTAAAAATGGCTCACAAACAGACAGCTTAAATTTTGAAAACAGCCAAGCAAGTTCTTGAAACAGCTGAGCACTGGAGTGCTTCGTTAACGCCGCTCACACAAGAGATGTAGCCCTTTTGTTAGGGACTATTTTCAGCTGTGGATTAATACACATTTGGCACTTTTGTGAGTGTATACAGCAGCAGGATGCTGTACGTGGGACTGACTCAACATTGCAGGGCCCATGTTGATGGCAATGAAGGCTTTAAATCATTTTGGACGGCAACGGAGAAACACTTTTGACACACACAAAACCTAGCAAGAAGATCGATTTTATTGATGGTTTTGGTCTCTTCACGAGCCGACAAATGCATGTCACCAGCTGCATCCTTTAAAGCAAATGAGCTGACAGGAGGTTTTTCTAACATTACCTCACTTCATCCCATCTGAAGACATAAACCCTCACAGGCTTACAGAAGAAACAGCCTTAGCATCTCTAAGACGGACGGAATAGTTTTGTAGATGAGTAGACGATATTTATCTGCTGTCTGATCCTGTACTGAGGCGTCCCGAGGCGACCCTGCGGAGCTTTCGTGATGCACAGTGGAGTCTGGTTGGATGCTGCGTCGTTGTTCCTCGTGTCGAACACACAAACCGGAAATCTAGTGAGAAGGTCTGGTGGAGAGAGAAGAGAGATCTGTCCTAGAATAAGAGCAATAAAAATCAGAGCGAGTGGTTGCCGGTTGGAGTGCCTGCCTGCGTGCGTGCGTGCGTGCGTGCGTGCGTGTGTATCCCTTTATAAATCCTGGCTGTTAAGAGGAGATGGAAAGTATAATGCATTATGGATCTTGCAGCCAGCGTTATCGCACACAAATCTATTTAACGCACAATATGGACTCTTTGTGATCCAATGGAGGAATCTCATTACAGTGATCAGTCTGGTAATCAACGCTTTGCCTCTCCGTTGCCTCAACTTCCTCATCATCAGACCAAAAAGCACAGCGACGAAGACAATAAGAGACAGCAAACACTCGCTCACTTCAGCTTAATTGTATTGCCTATCGGGACTGAGGATGAGTCCACGTTGTCGTACTGTGCCCACGTATTTGTACTAGCATTGCTTTGGCAGCAATTTATGCTTCCATACTTGTTGGTTCGAGCACATGCTGTAGGCCAATCAGGTGCCGAAAAATGTCTTTCAATACAAGTTTGATGATGCTATTTACAATAAAAATGTTGATCTTTTATTATCACCCTTTGTAGGACAATCAGTAATTTAGTTTGGTTTTTACTTTTCTAAATGTCAGGGCACTGAGGGCAGTTTTTATTTTTTGGAAAAGGCCTTTAATTGCAACAGGCATTTTTATTTAATTTGAGTCTTTTGATGAAAATAGATCATCAGCTTGTGTTTTTTTTATGAGCTTTTTTCACTTTAAAATATTAGCATTCTCAGGCTAGAGCTGTCGCCATCTTTGGTGTGTACAGTTACCATGGTTGCAGGCGTTGCAGGTTGGCAGCACCTTTCCTCAGGTGTCGTTTCCAAACTGTGGCTGTTTGAACACAGTCACATACCCACTGTGGACCATTAATTATTGGAATCACTGTGCAGCACCTTCTAACCTTGTGTTTCGAAGTTTACTTGCTAAAGTTTACTTACTTACCAGCCTGTCCTTTCTGCTGCAGAGCAAAAGCTGTATTCAGTCACCGGTTGACTAAAACACCGTGTGCAGTCCGGGTGTCGCGTCATCCATCCAGAGGAAGATTTAAATGGCTGATTGCACTAATTCCTGTCACACCTTGTCAAGTCTCTCTTTAGTTTCCGGCTTTAATTTGAAGGACTATTCACTGGCCACTATGTTATGATTTACTTCCTGTCTTTGTTCTTTTCCCCGCCCGTGTTTTGATTAGGTTCACCTGTGTTCCATCACTCACCTGTTCCTCATCAGCCTGTATAGACGTTATAGTCCTTCCTTTGTTCAGTTGCCACATAGTCTCACTGTCACGCGGTCTCGCCTCACCGCCGCGTGTAGGCGTGTATCGTTTTTGACTGTTACCTGGTTTTGCCTGCTCTTTGTTTGGATCTCAGGTTGTAGCCAATCAACCATCGTTTGCAAGTCAAAGCCTCAACTGGGAGCCTGGCCGTTGTTTTCTGCGTCATCCTTCCGCTGGTGCTTCACAATTCCTGCCAAGCAACATTAACAGTTACCTCCACATCCATAACCCCTTAATAATGTTACCTTAACGTTACCCTACCTTTTTCAGTGTCGCGTGTCGGCGTGCTCGCCTGCCTGTTCTTTGCCCCAGCTCTTATGTTAGCGCTCCTTGTCTAATATTCAGTGGGACTGCAGATGAATTTAGTCCACAAATTAGTTTTTTCCTTCCAAGAATTGTTAGCTGGCAGAGACATGACCTCACTGAAATGCAATTTATTTATTTTTATTAATTCAAAAGGTCAAGCAGCGAAATCGGAGGGTACTGTTTTACCGATGATGCTGTGGCCTCCTGACCTTTTTTTTATATAGTGCTACAGTTGAGGCGAAAATGTTCCCTTGGGCAAGACGCCTTTAAAAACGAATTCCCTGAGGACATGGTTTCCCAACAGATCCATGTGTACTGTAATGTCGAACAGAACAGATGGAACAGGGCAACCTGCGCCTTCCAGGACTCCTGCATCTCCGGATTCTGTTCAGCTGCACAAGTAGAGTTTATTTTCTGTTGATTAGTGTTGAAAATGTCCACTTACATCCACTGTGCAGTTTGCATAAACGACACCCAAATTAAATTTCAAGCAGCGTGGCTGTTCTACGCCTTCTGCCTTATTTATTCATTGTATTGTTCCAGGATTTTACTGTTTTTTTAAAAATGTATATTTAATTTTATTGACGCAGCACGCTATCTCCCTACTGGCTGTCAGGTTATTTGGAAACGAAATGTTCAGAGTGCTGCAACTGAGAAGAACCGTCACGTTTCCCCCTTTTCCCCCCCGACGAAGTTCTGTTTCAAGTTCCTGAAAAGAGACGCAACAAGACGGGAAGAGAAGAGCGAGCACCGCACCGCTCAAGGACACGTCCTCTTTGTACTTTTTGTCACTAGTCCAAATTTCCACACTTGAGAGGGCAAGTGGAAATAAATCGGCTGACAAGCCTGTACGTGAATGAGAATCAGTAGTGTTTGTGTGTGTGTGAGACAGCTGGAGGAGAATTACACCCTCCACCACCCCTCCCCACCTGACGCCACCACCTCCTCAGCCTCCATTCACTGAAATCCCGCACAGCCATAATTGGTGAAGTGTCTGCACCGAGAGGCCGCCACGTCGCTCGTCTGCCGTCCTCGCTCGGGGCTTTGTTCCCGTTCGGGGGGCCTTTTTTCTTGCTTTTCCATCTAAAAGCATCGTTTCACTTTTACATCACCGCGACTCCATCTATCACACTCATTGGTTTATCCTCCCCGCGTCCCCTCTTTCTGCGCATTCGTTTAACTCTGTGGCCCAACGTATTGTGGTGAATGCTAATAGGTTCCCACGCTTACAAGGTACAATACAGTGAAGTGTGTGTGTGTGTGGGAGGCTGGGCGGTCACTCCACAGTTCCATTAGCCTGATGGAGTTTCTATTAAATTAGAAACTCTCTCTCTCTCTCTCTCTCTTGCCCTCTCTCTCCCAATCACATTAGTGCTCTTATCTCATTTGCGGAAGCTCTGCAGGCAGTGGGGGTGGAGTTATGGTCTGGCAGCAGACAGGGAAAAGGACAAACCGTCGTAAATAGAGAGAAGCAGGACGGGCAATTGATCTGCATCTACAGTACGTCTGTGCATGTGCGTACGTGGAATGGAAGTGTGTGTGTGTGTGTGTGTGTGTGTGTGACGAGTGTAATCTTTCAATTGTCGGGGATGTTTAAAATGAAACTGACAGACATGGCGGCCTTTAATGCTGCCTGATGACAAAACACAGCAGAGCGGGTGACTAGCATGTCGGTCTAAAGAGCAGACGTCAGTAAAACACACGTTGTTGGTTCTCGTTCCTACAGCTGGCTACTCTACTCAAATGCTAGATCCGTTTATGGTTAAAAGGAACAATATGACATTTTTGGAAATTTAATTTCTTAGCAAGAGTTGGATGAGAAAATCGATACCACTCTCATGTCTGCTCAGTAATTATTAAGCTAGGGTCAGCAGGTTAGCTTAGCTTAGCATAAAGACTGTCAGCAGGGGGGAAACTGAGAGCACAAATCAACACGTTACGTCTCATTTGTTTCATTTGTACACAGACAGAAATGTTAAAAACAACAATTAGTGGTTTTAGAGGGATTTGTGTGCTGTAACTATTTGCTTCTCGGCCCACGCCTCCCTTCTGTGTCTGCTGGTAGTCTGGCAGCTTCAGGATGACGGCAAGATCCAGGGAAGTCACTCCTGGCTGTTACAGCACGTAACTCACTAAAACGGAATGTAACATGTTAATTAGTGAGCTTTTAGAGGTGCTGGTGGGTGGGTGGATTGTTTTTTTTTTTTACTTTTGGACAGAGCCAGGCTAGCTGTTCCACTGTGTGCTTCCTGCCTTTATGCTAAACTAAGCTAATTGCCTCCTGGTGATACCCTTTATACATTCAGACAGGTATCAATCTCGTCTAGCGCTCATCAATGAACATAAGGAATATTTCCCCAAATGTCAAACTATTCCTTTAAAGAAGAACATTTCTTGTTGTTGTTGCAGATAATTAGCATGTGGCTAGCTGGAGACTGTGAGCAGCAAACCATCTACATGATAGTGTCCAAAATCCTTCACTCTTTTAATATTTGCTGCTCATGATATGTTGAAATGTATGCAGAAGACTATATATATTTTGTGGATGGCAAAATCAAAATTTTAAATTTTAATTTCTATAAAGATTCTCTGGACAACACTGAAAAACACAATGTAGAGTGGACATCATACTGAACAGTGAACAATTTCAGACACCGAGAAGAACAGCTGCTCATGGTGGAGTTGTTGGGTCTATACATATAGAGTTGGCCTAGACCTCTATATTAACAAGTGCTATGACAAAACTCTGTTATGATATAGCACTATATAAATAAAACTGAATTGAACAGTAAGATTTAACCTCCCAGAAATGTGGTTTATTCTGTAGGTCACATAATGATCGGGTTAGGGCTGAGGCAATGGATGTAATCAGGGCCATGTCATTAGAAGCTACAGCATCTTGTACATCTGGGTGTGTGTGTGTGTGCAGGCGACAGCGAGCCATTAGCCAGGTTTAAATGAAGGTCTGCATCAACAGCAACTATTCTAATAATGACTGGCTTGGGCACAGACAAACTAATGTACTGGTGGCGTCTGCTGCTGTGTGTGTGTGTGTGCACATGGCTGAGTAAGGATACATACCTCTTGTCCAAGGTGACACTTGGCTTTTATGTGCAGACATCCTTTATAATGCACTTCTGGCAGTGATAGGGTTTCTCTGTTCCGCTGAGCACTCGGCCACAACATATTTGACTTAATGTATGTTCATTTAAAACCTCGTACAGTGTAATTTTGCTGCATGTAATTATATGTTGGACCATTGCAGAGGAATTTTTATACTTCTGGTAAATGGTCCCTCATTTTAAAGTGACATCATATACGAGCATTGTAGACAAACAAACACACACACATTCGCGCACCACAGTGGCTACAGGTAGTGACGTTACCGCTTAGCTCATTCGTTAAACCGCTGTGGTTGGTTAACTTTGTGCCATCAGTCTCAGTAATGAACCGGCTCCTTGCACCTGAAGTCCTTCATCTTCATGTCAGCTGTTTGATTGCTTTCCCTGTTTGTTTTATTCAAAATGTCAATCTGACAGCAGATAATCTAACACTGACCGTACGCTGGGCTCAGCAGGTTAATTTATTTCAGAGGCCCATTTAATTCAACATGCATTGTATTAGTTTTAGCTTTAAGGCCCGGTCACAGCAGCATATACAGTATATGAGTATCACGGCAAAATCAATCCATTCTAATGGAATTGCTGCAATCAATGGATTCACTCGCATCAATCAGCATGTCATTTTCGTGTTGAGTTCAGCTGTGAAGTGTGATGCGTAGCATCACAGCGAGCCTTCGTGACAGTGCTGACCTTTAACCAAACAGAACGTTCAAAATGGACCAAGTTATCGTGTTGTATTAGGACCTATTATGCTTTTCATTCTTCTTCTTCATCTGGTTTTATGGCAGTTGGCATCCAGCTTATTGGTGCATTACTGCCATCTTCTGCTTCGGAGTGCAGAACAGAAAATAGACTTACTGTCTACATCCCTTCAACCAAAAATCAGCTCTCAAGCTCTCAGAAGCTCGCTTTTCCTTCTTTTCTGTCAATATAATGTTATGATGTCAGATGTTTGTATGAAAGGTGGCCAAAGTTTCAAATAATGAGCTAAATGTATGTAAAATAATCCCTGAGTGAAGATCTCAGGATTCAGACTGCCCTGAATTCTGGGTTTCCAACATTTTTTTATTTTTTTATTTTCTGCTTTAGCTAGTCGGCAGATTTCGTTATATGGTCGTCTGCTCCGTGCACTGCACGTGGCATTATAGGCATTTAATGATAAGAATAAAGGGTTTTTAGGGGGAGGGGCCTTAAAGAGGCCAGAGTTAAAACAGGTTAACAGGTTAACAGGTGGAGGAAGGCTGCATAAAGTGCCAGTATAAGATAAATAAGGATTTCTCTACACTGTAATTATGCAACGCTAGTAGAGTCCAGAATAAAAATATAGAGCTGGAAACGAGCATAGTAGGTCTGCTTTAACCTGCCCTCCGCCGCCAGAGGAGGGAAACACCAGTCGGGGTTGCAGCTTTAGAAATGCCTGGTTGACATGCCGTGACATAAGTGTCTCTTTATCTGTCACACGATCTTAACGCTCTGTTTTCATTTGCACATTTTCAACTTGTTTTTAATAAAGATGCTGGCATTAAAAAAAAGTTTTCTCTTTTCATTATGCTGATGCCCAGAGGGAGAACAAGCTGGCGCTCCCTGGAATTGTGCAACGGATTATTCTGTACCATTTGAGGAACAAAGACTTTATTATCTGATCGATTGGCCTTCTCTGTCCTGGCCTCCAGTCATCCATCCACCCATCCATCCACCCATCCATCCATCCATCCATCCATCCACTGCGGTGTGTGTGTTTCTCCCAGGATCTCCTGTCTCCGGGTCCTGGGAATCAAACACAGTAGCAGAGAGTAAACACAGCTGGGGTCGTGTGCGAGGAGGGTTATATAGGTTTCATGTGGTCACAGTCAGTTGAGCCGACAGTGACCTCGTAGAGGACAGAGAGATTCGTTTTTAAAGATGCCTGTTTCTGTTCCAGCGGGCAGATTTGAGACATTTCTTGGAAATTCATTCTTTACTTAACTGTCAATGATTGACAGAGGTTGTTTCAGAGTCACGCCACAGTACAAATGTTGTGATCTCTATCTATCTCTGCCACTGCTGAGCCGAACAAACTATCAGAAACCTTTTGTCCAAAGAGACAATACAATACAACCCTGTTTTCTAGAAATTAAACTCGCACACTAGTAATTTGCAACAGTAAAAACATAACGAGGAAACATCTTTTGTTGGCAACTAAAGCATGATTGAAGGTTTTTGGTTGTGACATGATTGTGAGGCGCTCACAACAGTGAATGGATACATGACACGTAGTACTTTAACATTTAATGTAATAGTTTTCATTTTGGGAAACCAGCTTTCTGACAGAGCCCTCATGTGACGATCGACACCACCCTCGTGTCCGTCCATTACATGGCTACACATGAGGAATTGCAAACATTCAGGTTTTCAATTAAACAAACCAGATGTGACGTGTCAGTTAGTGAGCTTAAGAGGTGCAGGTAGGTGGGGGTTTGTTACCGTTTGACAGAGCCAGGTAAGCTGTCCCCCCTCTGTTTCCAGTCTTTGTGCTGAGCTGGCTGCAGCGGTTTACTGCTTCCTGAATCCCAGAATTAATCTTACCATGCAATGACCACGCACACGTGCACACACACACAGACTAATAGAAACAGGCTCCAGGTCAACAACATCATGTCCACGTCCAAAACTAATGGAGTTTTGAGTTGAGCTGCTGTCTGTTACCAGCTCTTCAAAGCTGGTCTGAGAGATTTGTATCAGTCTAAAATACACATGTCTGTCTTTAGTACAATGTGTGTGTGTGCATGTTTGCTTTTAACTACATCATACATACATGTTAGACATCGTGTGTCTCACATTGGAACTTGTTCGACAGACATTTATGAGTTTTTCCCAAAAAACGCCAGCAAGGATGGTCGACCATGGTGGTCCACTCCGAAAAACACATGAGGCTGAATAGCTTAGCTTAGCACAATGACTGGCAGACAAGGGAAACCGTTCTTTCAAAGGGGAAAACAAATCCATGTAGCTTCTCTAAAGCTCACAGATTTACATGTTTATATCTTGTTTGTTTGATCTGTAAAAAACCAAAGTGTAAAAATCACACATTTTAGCTTTGCACAGAGCCAAGCTAGCTGCTTCCCCCTGCTTTGGCTTTTTATGCTAAGCTAAGCTAGTAGCCTGCTAACTCTTGTTAGCTACATCTTTAGCATATAGACATGAGAGTGGGATCTATTTTCTCATCTAACTCTCAGTAAAAAAATAGAAACCCAAAGCGAATAAGCTTGTTTCCTAAAATGTCGCAAAGTAAGTGACATTTGTGAAACGTTTATTTTAAATTAGCAAAAAGTGAGCATGCTCCACAGACAAAAGCTAATGATTCAGTCTTTGTTCTGTCTGCTGTTCACTGTCAGAAGAGTGAACAAGAAAAGTCATTTGGTTAAACTTCCTGGTCAACTTGGTTTCATGGGCGCAGATATTTACAGGACGTTGTGGTGATGTTTAATTATTTTCCAGTATTTGACCAAGGTGTGAGAAATGACGGGCAGGGTGGTGACTAACATTGTTGCATATTTTCCAGTCTCACCACAGCACACACACATATATATACACATATACACACACACACACACACACACACACACACACACACACACACACACACACATCGACATGTAGATGCTGAAATCACTTTTGAAATCACTAATATTACTTTCAAAGCGAATATGTTAGAAAAACCCTTGAAAATATGACTGATTTTAATCATTTTTGTCCAACGCCAATTTTTACATCTTCAGAAATAAATCCATCAAAAATGTCCAACGTGCACACAGACACACACACTTACACAAACGTAGCTGTAAGAGGAAGGAGGTGATGTCACCTGAATGTCGTCCTCTTTTCCTCCGCTCCACACTTCCACCACGTCGCTCCGTCCTCTGACTGCACCGTCCGTGGTTGCGTAACGGAAATTTACTTTAAAATATTCCTCCACCCAGAACCTCGCTCAACAGCAGTAAACCAGATAAGACAGCGACTTATCTTTTGGAATATACACGCCTTGACAAAGGAAGGAAGGGAGGAAGGAAGGAATTATAATCTATGTTGAATGAGCAAACAAATAAGAAAAGAAGAAAAAGATTACTGTGATAACATGAAAACCAGGTTCATCTTTATAAGCGTTGATAGCATCTACCTCAGTGTGAACTCATGGATCACACATTATTATGAATTAGCATTTTTCTATTCAGCTTCTTCACTGAGCGCGCAAGCCTGACATTAAAGAGCTGCCACTTTGTGTGTGTGTGCATGTTGCTCCATCACATTGTCAACTCCACCTGGCTATGATGAACCGGTACGACCTGTGACCCCTCCATCAGAATGGCTGATGGCGAGTGACAGTAATACTAAATCAGTTAGCTGCAGACTGCTGGTATAACATCAGAGAAAAGGATTTTATTATGCAGAGCTGTTAAAAACAATATATATAGCTTTTTAAGGATTTGACTCGGCATACAGTCCTGTGCTTTGAACAGTAGCCGAGTACTACTGCTACAAGTGTGACAGAGACTTGCATGAGTATAAAAACATGTACACCGTTTGCTAAAATGCTGCATTACAATATGTATCACTACTGTCTTTTGATTTCTTTTATTTAGCACAAACCAAGATTCCATACAGAAAGAAAGAAAGCATTAATATGCTTCAATTGGCTTTATGTCTGCCATTTTTGCACAAAACGAATGTATTTCCGTTAATGCAACACAAAACTATGCATATTCTCTATTTGCTTGTATAGGACAGCAACAGATATAGACAGATATATACATCTGTGCTCGTCAACCCCGTCTTTCTCAGCAACATCTCACCTGCTGCATACAGAGAGACCACAGGGAAGGTGATGAAAGTGAAGGCCAAAGCAGAATCTAGTTGGGGACAAAGTTCATCGTCGGAGCACCCCGCTGCATACAATAGGGATCATTATAGCGAGTAAGAACCATTACTCTTTTTGCTTGAGGACCTCCATTAGAGCTACTGGTCTGGAACAGTGGCGGTCAGATAATGAGCCACTGTTTCCCCTTCCGTCTCCTCTCCTTCCTCTCCTCCTTTTAACCTCCTCTTCTCCTTTTTCTTACCCTCCAATCCATCATGGCGTTGCTCTTTGCCCCTGTGACTGTCAGAGTGGAAAGGCTGGTCATAGTGGTGAGCGCACTGAGCTTCTACACCGATCAGCCGTAACATCCAGACAGTACGGCGCCCTGAACGTCCCCATATTCAACAAACTGCGATGCTCTGTGTGTTCTGACTCCTTTCTATCAGAACCAGCATCACTGTTTCAGCAGTTTGAGCTACAGAAGCTCTTCTGTTGGATCGGACCACACGGT
>JAVQJF010109817.1:0-11029 GCA_036023855.1 Gadopsis marmoratus | reverse complement strand
CTCTCTCTCTCTCTCTCTCTCTCTCTGTCTCTCTCTCTCTCTCTCTCTCTCTCTCTCTCTCTCACACACACACACGTACACACATGCATACATGGTTAATTACACACAGTTATGGCAATCAAGGCACATCAAGGTTATTTATAGGTGTTAAAGGTTGTTGCTAAGGCAATGTGAGTAACATATGTGTACGTGCTTCAGACTAGGAGCTACCCAGAACTTACACGCAGTGTTACGTCAATCCAGCAAAACCAATTATTTCTCAGGTTACAGGTTTTCCTCTCTAGCCATTAGGTTGTTACTATGCAAGTTATGACACACTCCAAGGTGCTCTGATGTTAAAATAGTATGATGATGAAAACAACGCTCCTCTTTGTATCACGGCATGAAATATCAGGACATATTGGAGTATTTCTCCAGTACTTTGTCCAGTTGCCACGGTAAAAAGGTATTTTTAAATAGTTTAAAGTTAATTTTCAGTCCGATAATCCTGTGGTTTCACCAGTCAAGGTTACCTGGTAACATAGCATGAAACAAAATGATAATCTCACGCTTAATTTGTCTTGTGTATTGATTTAGAAAGGTGGCAGATCTTGACGACAGCTGCAGTGTTAGAGGTGTTCTGATACATGAATTTAACGGACATATGCAGACCAATCATGAGCTAGTGTTGTCTGTGGTCATGGTATACATTGTGTATATGAAAAGCCAGTTTAATGTTTGTGTGTTCCAGGGAACCCTTCATAGTTCTGTCGGGTGGTCTGTCCTACGACACGGTGGGCCGGCGGCCTTGTTTGACGGTAATGCACGGGAAGAGTACTGCTGTGCTGGAGATGGACTATCCTATAGTAGACTTCCTCACGCTCTGTGAGACACCGTACCCTAATGGTAAGTTTGTGGATGTGCTTATATGGTGTGTGCACATCTGAGCATTATATTTGTATGGAAATTGTCATCTTATCCGCCTTTCGTCAATACATACCACACACACCTTTCTGTTTTTTAATTATGTTGGATTGCTTGCCCCTGTGTTAGTGAGTTTCCTGTAATAAATATGAAATTTCCCAAGAGGAAGGAGCCTATTCCTGTTTCATTATCCGACACACGGAATATTACATTTTCATTTCATCTCTTTGTACGCAATAGCATTCCATCTAAATTAAATTATTATCTTATTTCCTATATTGAGGAGTCAACAGCTAAGCCAAGTCGGAGTTGAGCTGAATAGTATGGGATCCTGTATGTAAACTTTGGTGCAGCATTATCTAGCACATGTACAGCTACAGGAAGGATTTGTTAGTTATGTAATAATGGTGACGTCACTGGCAACCTGATGTCACCCTCCGCTGATTTTTCTGGCTCTTTGGATTACACAATACATGTATGGCTGGTAACGTGTATGAGCGCATGCTTAAACCA
This sequence comes from Gadopsis marmoratus, assembly GCA_036023855.1. Classification (NCBI taxonomy): domain Eukaryota; kingdom Metazoa; phylum Chordata; class Actinopteri; order Centrarchiformes; family Percichthyidae; genus Gadopsis; species Gadopsis marmoratus. The sequence goes on along the minus strand of JAVQJF010109817.1, from coordinate 9,613 downwards.
GCGTTAATGTGTCGCGGGCCTTGATAATCCATTATAATGAGGCTGCAGATGATGGAATGTTCCTAAATGCACTGAATGTATGAATGGGAAAACAAATGTCAGACGATCATAAAAAACTAGCAAGTGCAGTATACAGACAAAGACAAAGTGAAGTACTCCTAAAAAGAAACAGTAAATTGGATTTGATCTCATTTGGAGATTCATTCTTGACTTTAGAAATCATAGCAAATTCTCATAACAATGACTCCATATTGAGCATCAGCTGAGAAAGGCCAAGGGATGAAAAATAAAGACATCATTACTTATTTGCCATTCATATCCTTATTTTCAACTTAGGCAAATTTGTCTTTCATTCATCATGGAAAATTACTTTTTGTTTCACAGATTGCCTTGTTTGTAATTAGTTTATATGTATCATTAGGTCAATTAGCAGTCAAAGTGGCCATAATTGGAGCTGTTATTCTCAGCTCCCAAATGCCCAAACTGATTTACAGAGAGATTCTGCACAATGATCTAAAGTTGCGCAACGGTTCACAAGAGACTGTGGATCACTTTCCAGCGCCAGGAAAGTAAAATGAGAAGGACAGTGAGCGATGTTGTGACAAGAGTTGTCCGAGTGTTTTAACCTTGATGTACTTTGACAGCCTGAGACCTGCTGCTCTGAACGACAGATTGTCCCCTAAACCCCAGTCTGCATGCACCTGTGGATGTAGTGCATACAGTATCTGTATTGTGGTGTGTGATACTATTTCAAACTCAAACATCCAAAAGAAAAGAGGAAGTGTAGCTATTGTCTCTACACATTTTTTTTTTATTAAATAACTGCAATGGACCCTGATGAAGCTTTAGATTTAAGGTTAGAAAGGTAGACTCGTTTTTCTCTACCTTACTAAACATTTTGTCAAGGTTCCCTGTAGCAAAGCATTTAATCAGCTGATGCATTTAGTGGCCAAACATAGAGGCCACAACTGGGCAGCTCTGATGTGATCAGGGTAAATCGACGAAAGTAAGGAATTCTTTGCATACTTTAAAAGCTTTCTTTTTATGTATATTCTGTTTGTATTCACAATTTTTCTGTCAGATTGACCTCCATTTATTTATTCATGTTATTGTTGGATGTGCGTATTCCCCCCCGCGATAGTATTTATCACTTTTGTAATTTTGTAAGATTCGGACTAGAATCAGCACTGCAAGTGCAAGTAGCTTAATTAGCAGCACGATGGTCTTCACTGGTTCTAGTGTTGTGCCACCGTAGACAAAGCCCTTATAAGTTTTGTATGTCTGCTGATGACCCGTACATTCATTTGATCAATTCTTTCAATAAAATGGTTTAAAATCTATTAGAAGTGGAATCTCCTGAATATGAATTTCTACTCCCAAATATTTAACCAAAGAAATTTCCCCCCACAGTTATAAATCACATGTAATATATAAATATTAAGTACTCGTATCTTGAGGGCACAGATATGATAATAACACTTGCTGTATAAAGTCTAAGGAAGTCTTCCCCTGTGGTTTGTAGATTTTCGTTCTCGCTCAAGGAATTGCACGACTACTAAAAGTGTGGCGTGATGAAGGGCTTGACTTGTGTTTCACTGTGCAGATTTTCAGGAACCTTACGCTGTGGTGGTCCTTCTAGAAAAGGATTTAGTAGTGATCGACCTTGCACAAAATGGGTGAGTCTGACTCTATTAAATAACTCTTCATCATCTTGACATGTTTTTTTAAATGCGGGCTAAAATATCACAGTTGACCTAAGAGTGCTCGTTATCTTTATTATATATTGGCTCTCCTTTCATAAATCTTATTACTTCGTTTGCATGCAGCACTGAATGAGACTAATGCACTGATACTGGGCAGACAGGCTAATTCAATTTAGAGTGACTTTGTCTGTGCTCTCTTGTTAGTTACCCTATATTCGAGAACCCCTATCCTCTGACTATCCACGAGTCTCCTGTGACCTGCTGCGAGTACTTTGCCGACTGCCCTGTGGACCTCATACCTGCACTTTACTCCGTTGGCTCGCGGCAGAAACGACAGGGCTACAGCAAGAAGGTACTATATAAAAAAGCTTTACGTTGTACGGTGACATTGCATATTGTTATCGGTGATGTGTCTTTCTTGCTGTTGTGGGCATCTTAATAGAACATTTTTCACCTATTTAACATCCGAGTGTTAAATATCAGGCTTTGGATTGAGAGCTTGTTTCTCAGTAGATTGGAAGCAGTGCAGCCACAAGACATGCGTTTAGAGTTAAGGTGTATTTTATGTAAAGGGTGGGGAAAATGCTTTATTTTACTGGTCCTTGTAATTTGGTAGTGATTATTGAAAAATCTGGAATAAGCCCAAGTTAATATTATGCGTTACTGACTGCAACCATTTAAGGGCCGTTCTTAAGCAGAAGCAGATATGACAACTTTTACTTTTCGAAATAAAATGAATTGCCAGTCCATCACGAAATAACTCTTTGAACACACCTCCCATCACAGATTAATGATGTATAACAGTGTAATGGTAGCCCAAGGGTAGACTCTTCCTTCATGTCGGTCTGGATAGCAGTGTCATAAAAGAGCTAAATGCCTAAATTAGAAATGTAAATGTTCCACGCTACTCCCTCGAACCATCATGCCATACTCCAAGAACAACAAGGTTGCTGGATAAAGGCCACATTAATACATACCTATGCTTACTTTTGCTACAAAACCGCATGCAGCATGAGTTAATGTTTATTAGTGGTGCTAAGGTATATTTCTCATGTTTCTGCGAAAGCTAAAAGTGCTACTTAATGGTGTCATATCACCTAAGGATCCTCGTCTCTCCTTGCACACCCCCTCTCTCCTCTCATTCTATTTTCTTATCCCTGCATCATCTAAGACGAGACCCCCTGCTCTTTCAGCCATTATGTATGCCTATGTTCTCTTCCCCGTCGCCTTTCTCTAGCTTTGTGTCGGAAATGTCAGCATGTACTGACCCAAACTGGCTACCCAGCTGCTGCTCCCCCCCCTTTTCTTTTTTTGTTAAGCAAAAGGGCTGGCTGAGCTGCAGGAGGGCATTCTCACATAAAGATCACCATGAGTCATCCTACTGACCTTTTGTATGTGTCAACGTGTTCAGCCAAACCCCCCACCAACACACACACACACACACTCACTGAGGTGCATAATGTATAATTGCGAGACACGCTGAGAGAGACGTACGCAAATGTTTCCCGCTTGTTTTCCCACGCACAGTCCGAACATCACATTTGAAAATCATTGTTCCCATTGGCATGCTGTGTGTTGACATAGCTGTACCTGTACCATACCTGTGCTCTCTCTTTCGCTCTAATGCGCTGTGTGTGTCTCCTGTCCATCCAGGAATGGCCTATTAGTGGTGGAAACTGGGGTCAAGGCACACAAAGCTACCCAGAGATCGTCATCACTGGGTAAGACAATACTGATTTCATTGGCATTAGCATCATCGTCTTGCTGCAGCTCAATTGCTTTCACCTCTTCTGCACCGTCAGGTCACCACAGCAGAGGAGCTTGTCTTAAGACATTTACTGTAGGTCTTTATATATTCCAATCATGTTGCTCCATTTTGATGTTTATTATGCCGCACTAAGCTGTCAACAATGGGAGATGGGGCATTTTTAACAGGACACAAGCAAGGAAGAACTGACAGTTAGGTACGGGTTTGGCAGTCGGAGGCTCTCGCTCCTCTCAACCTTCCTCCCCCTCTCCTCACCATTACATGCCGGATTACTATTCTGTCCAGGTTTCTCTCTCTTTCTAAGAGTGCAAGAGCCTGCAGGATATTTCTCTCCCAATACACTCAGCTGAATTTGCAATGAAACAATGAGGAGTGAAGAAAGCAAAAGACACGTTTGTTTGTTTGTTTTTTCGGCAATGCTAAACAGAAAAAAGAATTCTAAAAAATGCTAAACGTCGTGCTTATCGCCTGCTAATTAGCGTAATCCTGTGTACACTCATTACATGTGTTCAAATCATTTTTAGGCAATTATCAATATGTGGATCAACTTGAACATTATGTTATTTACACAATTTACTGTTTGTGGCAAAAGATATGTGGACATCTCAGCATTGCACCCATACAGTATGCGATTGTTGATGACATTATTATGCTGCCACTCCAGCCTCCACTCTTCTAGGAGGGTTTTCCACAAGATTTTGGAATCTGGCTGCAGGGATTTGCTTTATAGCTCTTGTGAGGTCAGCCAGTGATGTTGGGAATAAAGTCTGGCTCGCAGTTGGCGTTCCATCTCAGGTGTCTGATGGGGTTGAGGTCAGGGCTTTGTGCATGCAGACATCGTCATGTTGAAACATGAAAGGATGCCCTCCAAACCTTTGTCACAACATTTGGACCACACTATTTTATTAAGTATCATTGTCTGCCGTAGCATTAAGATTTCCCATGATTTGAACTAAGCGGCCTAGCCATAACCGTGAAAAACTGTCCCAGAACAAAAGTACAAAAAAGGGTGTGGATGGGGGCGTCCATATATTTTTGGCCACATAGTACACCTGCTGGTTGCATCCTGGTTAAACAACCTTCACTGAATTTATGAAAATCATTAGTTAAATCCTTTTAAAGGAGAGATCTATGGTAATCAGGGAGACCTCACAAAGTATTTTAGTTTAATAATATTTGGCTTTTTTTTATTTGACATCCAATTTTGTTGTAAATGCTTTCTAAAAGCAAAGTAATCCAAATGTTTTAATGCTGCAAATCTTACAAATTTATATATTTTCATCAGACTGGAATGCAACATTAGGACAAATTGAAATTCACCTCTCTCTTTTTTTCTTCTTCCTCTCTGGAATTCCCAGGCATGCTGATGGAACTGTGAAGTTCTGGGATGCCTCTGCAAGTGAGAACTCTCAACACCTAAGCTATTTTTATGCTCCACAAAAATTCTCATTATTGTTAAGAATTTCCAAATAGACAACAGAGCTCGTTTTGAGCTTCAACTGAAATTTCAGACATAAATGGAAGCTAAAGGGAATCTCACAGAACAACTTTAAATCAGTCAATTCATTTCAGTTTTATTTATATAGCGCCAAATCACAACAGAGGTTATTTCAGGGCACTTTTCATATAGAGCAAGTCTAGACCATACTCTTTGTACTATGGTTTACATTAAGTTTTATTCAAAGCAGCACACTGCCTCTGATTTTGTCTTATTTGGAGTCAGATTCTACACGTCTGATGTTCCTGGACTGCAACTGATACTTCCCTTTTTTTTTCACAGTAATGCTCCAGGTGCTCTATAAGCTCAAAACAGCCAAGGTGTTTGACAGAAACCGGTCCAAGGAGGACAAGGGCAGCACCGAGGTGTCAGATGAAGACCCCTTTGCTATTCAGATCATGGCCTGGTGCCCTGAGAGCCGGATGCTGTGTGTGGCCGGGGTGTCAGCCAATGTTATCATCTACCGCTTCAGCAAGCTGGAAGTAACTACTGAGGTGGTGCAGGTGGGCAGCGGTTTATAATCTGGGTTAAGGCTTATTTTTCGATACAAAAGAGAAGAGGGGAAAATACATGTTTTCTGTAAGTGTAAGACATACTGCTCTCCATCAAGAATACATTTAGCTTTTTGTCTTGTTATTTGCCCTCAGCACTCACTTTCTCCACTGTTGTAAGATGTTGAGGCGTATGCACAAACACACACACAGACACACATGCACTCAAAGATCTGCCCAGTCAAAGGCAGTATGGTTGCCATGCCAACAGACGGAGCAGTGAACAAGCAACGCTAGACGGTCATTATAATCTGCCTTGATAGCGACGTAAGTGCTTATGGGGGTGTGATGGGAGTCCGTGTTTAATGGCATAAAGAGAAATGCTGTTTAATCTATGTGTGCATGCTCACAGCGCCTATAGTGCAAGTGAGAGTGTACTGAACATGCATATATTCTTAGTTTCTGCTGTTGGTCACTGAAGCAGTGGAGCATTAAATTGGTAACCAGCAAGATACCTTTTTTATTTATAATTTTGGCTTGCTAAGCAGTCGATGCTGCGGTGACTTGCTCTAAACAAAGATTCACTTGTCAATTAAAGTACCTTGATGTGTTTTTCCTTGCAGGTCTGTAAATTAATTAACACATTTCAGCTGGTGCACTTTATGCGTTCAGCACTGTTTGTCCTACCTATCCCAATTCTTTTGTTCGTCCACACAGACTGGGCTTAAAGCAAGAAGAAAAAAAAGTTTCATGAATCTGTAGAGTTCAAGTGTCTTGCTTAAGAGCACGTTGCAATAGGAGAGCGATTCGAGTCAGCCACCTTCCTGTTAGAGGCTTTTTTTCTTTTTTCTTTCTGTGGGTGACTGCCAGTGAGCACTGATGCATGTGTCAGTGAAGTTTCAGGCACTTTTTCCTACACGCCATGCGTGTGATTTGAATGTGGATCAGGGCTGGATATGTAGTTGTGGCGAGCTGTAATTAGGAGAGCAGCCTCCCCTCGCACAAGGTCAAACGCCTCTCTGTAACCTTGCAGAAATGAAGGTGGAGGAGGACGGGCAGGGAGTGAGCATCTGAAGGGGGGCGCTAATCACTCTTCACTCCCACATGTCTAATGAGACTGACAAAATGCAAAAGAGAGGAGTTTATGAACATTGTGTGTGTGTGTGTGTGTGTGTGTGTGTGTGTGTATGTATGTGTGTGTGCGCTCGTGTGCGAAGGCGGAGGTTGCAGAGAAGCAGCCTGGAGGAGGACTTAGAAGGAATGGAATATTTCTGTATTGAAGGACCTCTTTGACTCTCAATCTGCCTACACACATATTCACACACACACACACGTCAAACAACTTTTTTTTATCAAAGTGACTCTGTGAATGTGTTTGCATGTCATTCACTGTCATGCTGACTGTTCCCATCCTCAGAGGAATTCACGAAGAATTGTTGTTTACATTCTTTTTTTTTTAAGCCTGTATGATGATTTGGATGATCTCCTCTCTTATATATATGCTAATATATTCTCTTCTGTAAATGTGTCTGTGGTCACCTGTGTGTGTGTGTGTGTGTGTGTGTGTTGTCTTATACAGCTACTAGAGGTACGAATGCAGTACGAGCTGAATGACATAGAGTCTCCAGACGGCGGAGGGGGAGAACAGACATCGGCGCTTCCCACCCCCGGTGCCTCCCCTCAAACAAGCGGCCCACCTTCACACCCCTCCACCAGCAGCAACAACTCTGATGGAGGCAACATTCCCTGCCTCAAGTATGAAGCACACACACACATATAGAAGCACTTGCATATTTAAACTCTCATAAGCACCAGGAACGCCTGCACACATTCTCATACACACCCACAGACACAAGAGTCTTTCCTTTCGCCTCAAGCACTCTTGCACAGACTTAGTCACCGCCTGAAGCATTCTCAGCCCCAGCCTTCCCATCATCCCCTAGCAGCCACTCATGCCAGACCCTCAACACACGACTGTTCAGAACTGCAGCTGCACCACTTGTCATATGAAACCTTTTTTTGTGTGTGTGTGTCTCTCCCTTTCATTCTTGGCTCCCCTCTGTTTCTCTCGCCGCCTCTACTCCTCTCCACTCCACTCCACTCCGTCTTCCTCTCCCCAGAGTGCGCAGTACTCCTCTGAAGCAGTCTCCTGGTTACCAGGTAGATCTGGTGGTCCAGTTAGTGTGGGTGAGTGGAGAGCCTCCTCAGCAGATCACAAGTCTGGCGCTCAATTCCTCCTACGGCCTGTAAGTATACAGACAGTAACATCTTACTCAAGAGCACAACTAAGTGGAAGTCCTTTCTGCAATGTTTAGTTACTAAATATATCAAGTATGTTATCCTTATCAAGGTATATCATATGAAGTTGAATAAAATGACTGAAATCAATAAAGACCATCGTATAAAGACAAAATATGTAAAGTGAACATGAACATTTTGCACTTTAAGCGGGAAACAGTGACAACCAAGCCTGTTAACACGATTCATGACTGCTAACTAAATCAAATCTCATAACCATGTTTCTCTAACCCATCTCTCCTTTTCTCTCTGCCTTTCCATCTTTTTTTCCCCCTGACTCTGTCACCCCTCCCTCCCCAGTGTGGTGTTTGGCAACAGTAACGGTCTGGCGGTTGTGGACTACATCCAGAAGACGGTGGTGCTCAACTTGGGGACAGTCGAGCTTTACGGCTCCAATGACCCGTACCAGAGACAGCCCCGCTCGCCAAGAAAGACACGACAGCCCTCTGGAGGTAATGAGGAAAAGGGATGAGAGAGGGAGAAGAAAGAAAGAACGTCTAAACTTTCCTGACCATAAGCAACACTAGAAGTTGTTTTTTATTTTTTTTGCTTTCCACAAGACCTAACTCGCTAATTGCTCCACAGCTGACAAGTCAAACATCTAAGCTTTTTTTTTTTGTTGTAGCACAAAGTCAAAAGCTAGATGGCTGGAACACCAAACTTGCAAGTCACTCTTGGTATAAGCTGGAGATCATTAAGACCCTGTTCATTCTCGATCTCCTTCACAGTCCACATGTATGAACACACACATAGATAACTAAGGGCCAAATGGCTCCGTAATAGCAAAATGTTTGCTCACAATACTTCTGCTCTCTATATTAATTAGATGCTGTATATCAGGTACTGCGTAGGTGTGAGTCGGATCCTCATTGCCGATGAACATAGAGGTGGCCATTTCATATCATATCCGAATGTTTTCTGGACTTTACACGTATTGTATTTTTGAATACTGTTTGTTAATGTCCAGCTACTAAAGCACTGTAGACCTGCTTATGTGTTCTTTCAGCCCCCCCTAGCTCACATTGTGTACCAAGTACAAAGTTCTGGATTAGAACATTAAGATGGGTTTATGCCAGTGTAGCTTACTAACAAGTTAGGCCACAGGTCCAACGTCCCTGAGCTGATCTGTAAACTGATCCGAATATGAGAATGAGTGAGGTCATAGGTCAACACACGTTGCATCTAAAATTATGCTGTCCAGGTATAGTTCGTAAGGCTGACAACGCACTTTGACAACACAGATGCTAACTCTTTCTACGTCCATCTGCCTCTTTCGGTCCGTCTCTCTCCTTGTTCACACACACGCACACACTCACAGCCCATCCCTTTCACACACATTTGCCACTGCAGCCTCACAGTACCACTGGTAGACAATGAGATGCTTTCAGTATGGACACACTGCCACCCTGTGTTAGATGATGGCAGTGCGGTTACATAGAGGATGCTGCAGTGTCATGACAATGCACACTGCCCATACTTAAGCGACGGTTTGGTTTGATGGATGAATTAGTAAACTGTGGATGCCAAGGGATTTATTTTTGACATTTGTGATAGTTAAAGCACAAAAATGCTACGCAGCTAAGCACGCACACGCACACGCAAACCAACACACATACTGTCTACTTAAGCACGTGCACATGTAAATACACACCGAGCATCTGGTGTCACTGACTGGTGAGCAGTGGGCTGGCACCTGTCGGAGCTTGGCGAGCTTGAGCAGTAATCAGGCATCCAGCTATGGAATGATAGGAGTGCCACAATAAAGAATAAATATGTAAATAAAAGAATATCACAATAAATGTGGAAATATAAAGAGAAATAAATAAAAGAATACGACAATAAATGTGGAAATATA
>JAVQJF010109814.1:0-16492 GCA_036023855.1 Gadopsis marmoratus | reverse complement strand
TGGGGAGCGAAGGCTGGACCGTGTGGTCCGATCCAACAGAAGAGCTTCTGTAGCTCAAACTGCTGAAACAGTGATGCTGGTTCTGACAGAAAGGAGTCAGAACACACAGAGCATCACAGCTTGTTGTATATGGGGCTGCGTAGCCGCAGACCGGTCATAATGTTATGCTGTCTTAATGTTCTGGCTGATCGGTGTATAAAGCACTTTGTAAGCGTTGGTATTGACCAGGAGACAGCAGCAATCTGTCAGGAATTGTGGAAATATGGCAATCAAAGGACAGTACTGAATTTGAACCCATGCACAAGCAGACTCACCATGCAAAATCTACTTAGTCTATAGGCAGGATACTGGTCAGCAACAAGTAGCAGTCACCATATGTCCGAAAGGGATTACACAGGTGGGCAATGTTCACAACAACTAGCAGAGGTCAAAGTCACTAAGAGTAGGCAGGCAGGTACAGGCACAAAAAGGGCTGGAGCAGTATGCACGGTGAGGGTGCACAATAGAAGATCTGGCTAATTGCTAAATGCTACAAGGCGGATATTGTATGTATGGGGTAATGAGCGGCAGGCATGCAGGCAGGAAGAGGATCAGGTGATTGGCAAAGAAACACAATCAAAAGCAGACACTGAGATGTCTGCAGAAATGACCGAACAGATGAATCAGACGTAGCTGGTTGTGAGGATGAAGCGGCAGCCATGACACATGCTGAGGAGTTGAAGTGAAGCTAAATGTAGTTGGGGTGGCATTACAGCCCCATTCAGACCCACAGTGAGATACAAGTTGGGCCTTTGTAACTTGGACATGTCGGCTGAGACGCTGTATGTAAGTTGTGTTATTTGTGTGTCGTCACTGTAATTTGCCTGCTCACCTCTCCGGCTTGTGACTGACTGATGGGCTCCTGGAGAAGTGATTTGCTCTCATTATTGCGATTCCTCCAGTTAACGAAATGTTAATGCCGACAGTGCTGCCGCTGAGACGTCACCACACAACCATTTGTAACGTACACGTAACATGCAATAATGGGATCTTTTGTGTGTTTGTGTAAAAGTGATGCTGTTGGCCTTTGTTAATTGGGTTTCTGTCGCGGGGGTCATGTTACAACAGATGGTGCATGTGTGTGTTGTGAATCAACTCAAGGGATCTTTTCTTCAGCATCTAATTATAGAAGTATCTGCGTGTGTGTGTGTGTGTTAGTATATTTCTGGGTTTGTGCCTTATTGTAAAAATGTGCATTTTTGTCTCACAGTCTTGTTTCTATTAGTGTGTGTATTATCGGGTGTTAATGTTAGTGTGTGTGTGTGTGTGTGTGTGTGTGTAATATTGTGGGTTTTTGTATGTGTGTATTGTCATCTGCGACTTCAATACAGTTTTATTTATAACTTTGCATGCTGTTTCGTAGAGACAGTAGTTTATAGACTGAGTGTGTGTGTGTGTGTGTGTGTGAGTGCTGTCACATTCCTTTCCTTGTTAAAGTTAATGAATTGCCACTTACAGATGCAGGAACTGGAGTCAGCTGCTCGCGGCTTGTTAGCATGTCAGTCTGCCGGGCTAATGTAGCAGAAAACCCAACAGCCGTGTTCTCATTAATCAATAGTGTTTTTCTCTGGTTGTTAAGCTTTCAGCTAAGACTGGAACAGTTCACAGCGTGTGTATAGGGTGTCGGAAGCAAAATTCTGGACAGGTTGGACGCTGGCTCTGATGCTGAACCTTTAGAGGACCTTCTATCTAACACTTTAAAATGTTTAATGTTAACACAATACATAATTGGCAGCACAACACTTCTCTAGTGCCACCATACTGTGTGCGCTTTCCAATATTCCATACAATATCAAAATGTTGGGCTGAAACCTCCATATCTAGAACCCTTCCACACAGACCACTTCTGATGTGGCCTTTACACAGGACAGCGTGTTATTTAAATGGCACCTATGTGTTGGCAGTATCTACTCTACTCATTAGAGAAGTTGCAGACTAATGCAGTAGCCTGTTCTAAAGTAGAACAGCGAGTAGGACGCTACATCAGAACCACGCCTGAAATTGATCAGAACTATAAACAACAGAGAAAATCAGATCGGAGTGTTTTTCATGGCTGTGCTGTGAATATATTTAATTCCCTTCGTAGTTTCACATTTCTTCTCTTCAACCTCTGAATCCCTTCTTCTTCTTCGTTTTCACTCCAGCTTTAATTTCATCGCCAGCAATTACCAGGAAAGATATAACTAAAGCAAGATACAAATCGTACATGACGCACATCTAATCTTGCTGCAGCGGAACATAACGAAGCGTTTGGATGCATGATTGGTGACGAGCAGCCATTTCTGATCAATCTGACTGAATTCTTTTGAAGATGACTCATGGGCACAACGACACAACAGTGGACTGTTCCTTTTAATAGACATGGTCCCTTGTAGTATCTTAAACATGTATTCAGTTGTCAGGCATTGTACTTTTCATCATTACACTTGCTTCAGTAACTCTACCTTCACCTCCCCTCTCACAGCTTTTAAGCCCCGGTTTTGAATCTGCCAGGGCAGAAAAAAGACTACATTTAAAATACTGAATGATGTATAATAGCTAATAACCTCATCTATTTCTGCCCTTCTCTCATTTGATGGAATTATAATAAGTCAGCCGCACCACGAATGACCACGTCCCTTTGGTTGTTTGGTGCATTTCCACGGCAGAGTGTGTGTTTAGTCTGGTTTCTAATCGTCTCCTCTGCTGTTTCTTGTTTCAGGTCTGATCACCACAACCTCCAGGAAACTGGACCGCGAGCAACAACCAGAACACGTTTTAGAGGTAAGGACATAGTGTGTGTGTGTGTGTGTGTGTGTGTGTGTGTGTGTGTGCGTGCGTGCGTGTGTGTGTGTGTGTGTGTGTGACATGTGCGAAGTAATGTGATTGACACACATGTGATAGAGTGAACCTCTCATTGTGCCGGCAGCAGGCAGCTCTGAAGGCTTTTGCTTCTGTTGGACCAGGAAACAACAAATATTTGATTTGAAGCAAGAAGTAAACATAGAAATCACTGAGAATACTTAGAAATAAAAACATTGCATGGCATACTCTTTCATTTTTGAGAGTATTCTGCTCTTTAACATCACAAGTCTGCGGCGAGGTGAAGATCTGGAGTCTTACATTTGTGGTACTGACCAGCATTATGTCCTGTAGTGTGTCATGAGGTGAAGGTTGGCAGTCAGATCTTCTTTGATCAGGCAGTTTCTGATTTGTATAGAGGGCTGCAGGGATGAAGTAGTTTTGTAGGAAGCTAGAATCGGCGTAGATAGATAGATAGATGTACTTTATTGATCCTGTGATTGCTCCTCACTGACTCAAACAACTCCAGGTTCTGTCCAATAACTGTTCCGGCCTTGTGAATGAGTTTATTGATCCTGTTGGCGTCTCTGGCACTGATGCTGCCCCCCCAGCAGACCACAGCACAGTAGATGGCGCTAGCAACCGCAGACTTGTAGAAGCACCTTGTTGCATACATTCTGAGCTTCCTCAGAAAGCAGAGTCTGCTCATCCCCTCCTGTCGGTGTTGGTCCTCCAGTCCAGTCTGCTGTTCAAGTGGACCCCCAAGTACTTGTAGTGCTCCACAGTACCCACCTCCTCACCCATGATGTTTATGGGCTTGGTTGTAGTTCTAGTCCTCCTGAAATAAACCAGGTGATTCCTGCTCCACCACTCCACAAAGTAATCCACCAGTACCCTGTACTCAGACGCCACCTGTATGACAACCAACTCCATGACAAAAGAAAGAACATGGTCTTCATCAGGAGATGTGATGGAGACAGTAGGCAACGCTGGAATATCAACGTTGAGTTCAGATCATTTTGCCAGATATTTAAGAATCTTGGAATATTTTCTAAAGTATAAAACAGAAAACATATTTCTATTTCTCAACGCACAGTATCGAGAAGAGAAAAAAAAAGCGTTGTTCCGATATTAGTGTCAGAACTCAGGTATCACATCGACCCACAGCCTGGTGCTGCTGTCGCTTTACAGAGGACGCTGCAGTGACAAGACCACGGGTTTGTGCTCCAATCCAGAAGCTGCCAGGATTTAGATGAGAACAAATTGACTCTCCCATCTCCTCTACGCACACACAGCACTGTTCCCTCTACTCTGTTGTCCTCAGTGAGGTTTGCATTAGCTTGGTAATAGTGTTCGTTTGAAGACCGCGTGTTGATCTCTATTAGAAGATAATGTGAACCCGTCTCTGCTCTGCTCTGCACTGATTGGACATAAATTGCGCCACTGGCTTTCTCATGACTCACTCATTTTAGTGTGTGTGTGCTTTGCTGGCTGCAAGCAAACTGCATGTGAGATGTTGAATTTGTGTTTATTGTCAATAAGTATATTAACTCTCCACGAATTCTTGCCAAACGATTTCAATGGTTCTAGGGTTCCACACATGGTTAAGTCCTATGACCATACTGCAACACTAGAGATTGGACCAGTGAACACTTTAGTTTGTGTCCCAACTGTGCTTCCTTGGGGGGGTGCAACCCACGAAAGTGCAGCCTTCAGAGGACTAAGGACTAGTGTGTTAAACCCACGCCTCTTCCCCAAATTAGATGATTCACCACATTCATCACCAGCTCCCAGTGCTCACCACCAGGACAGTGCACTGGAACTGCCAAAACGTGGTGCACTCCACTTTACAGTACCACACAAATTTGCAATTTGCACCAGGTTACTGGTAGATGTTCCATTTATGACGTGTGTAAATGGTGGGGTGCCAGATTTGGCAACGATTGATTACTGCCCGAAGACAAGGATCTGGTAAAGACATCTTACCCACTTTTGCCAGACACAGTGAGCTGACAAGGACCCAAACTCACCACTGAACACGTGGTCAGTATGCGGCGGCTGTCTATTTTTACAAAATAGGGCAACTGTGTTCTCTAAATCTGGTCAAATTTCCCACAACCGTCTCTGTTCCACACTAGAAGAGCCCGAGTCGGCTGGGTCAGTCGTAATCACCGCTGGTAGCCTGGCAGTCTTTATCATCAGTGCTGCTGCGGCGCTTCGTCTGTAATTGAGGCTTTTGGTCAGCGGCTTGTATAAATAGCTGACTAGGCTAGATATATCATTGATACATCAGTCTAGTGTATATACACTGTGATGTCATTCTGAGTTTGATATTTTGCAGCGTACACACTTAGTGTTAGTGTAACAGCTAAAAACCAGGAATTAATAAACACGGCACATTTTAGATTGACGGACCAGCTAATTCAGCTAATTTTCACTGAAACACAGTAGAGTGTTATCTTTATAACATATATATCCACACAACAATGTAAACTGCAAATGCTTCCCTTTTGAAACGAAAAACCAAATATTCTATGGAGGCTTGGAGACGTTACACAAGCAGCACATTTGATACGTCTGGACGACAGATCCAGGCTCATTTTCAAAAGGCACTTTCCACTTTTCAACGTTTTCTTTTCATTGACTTCTTTAAATTAAGCAGAAAGTCCCTTCAGGTGAAACATTGGTCATGTAAGGAAGCTGAGCCATTCTTTGCAGTGTCATTATCTTCTTCACCTGTTAATTAAGCTACATATTATAACGAACTGTAATTGATGCCAGCTTTTTATTGCCAGTATATCATTTGGATTAATCGACTGATACACGTGCACACTAAACAGTCTTCGTTTGGTTGACTTTGACATCTAGCAGCATAAGCAGGAACTTGTAAATATCTTTTATTTCTTGAGGGGAAAAAGGGAAGTTTAATAATTTTATGTCAATCAAGAAAATCGATGAATCAGTGTCAACATCTTTTCAATTCTAACAAAACTTGTTGTTGAGTTGTGAGTTCTCAAGGACAGAGGGTGAGCAGCTGTGTAATGAAACATTGATTTTTCTCTCTGCCGGCTGATGCACAGCTTCACTTAAAAATGCATTTAACGACTTTTCATCTCCCTCCAGTTAGAGCACACTTCACAGACCAACGTGTCACCATCGGTTATCTGTTTTCATTTATTAATCAAATGGTAAAATTAACTGACTTTGGCACCAAATGACATTTTGAAGGGCGTAATGTTTTTATTTAAATTTAATACGTCAAAAGCATATTGACCAGCGCAGCACACACACATGCAGACAGGGCTCTTAAAGAACTACATGGATTTATCCTACTCTTTCCTCCTCCTCCTCTCTCTTATATTCTATGTTTATGTTCTCTCCATCTCCTTTTGCCTTCCAGTCAGCTCGATAGCCAGTCGGTTTTAGGGATAATTCTTTCGTCACAATCACTGCAGCTCCTGATGTCTGGCATTTTCAAACATGACAGATGGCATTCTTAAATGAAGCCCGTCATGAGCACAGGGGAAATTAACCGCTGCTGCGTCGTAAATCTGTGACAAGCTGAAAAGCGAAATTAATATAAATTTAGGGCGATAGAGAAAAGCTTGCATTGTAGCTCATGTTGGCTAGCTCCGCCTCTCGGTGATCACCTTTTTTTTTAATTATAGTTTTAGAAGTACGGAAGCTTAATAAAGTAGCTGTCAAAACACGGGAAGACAAATTATTTTCCTCTTCACCATATTAATCACAGGCCGACAGAGAATAGCAGCAAATAGAATTAACACAGCGTACGTTTGAATCGGGAAAGTGTTTTATAAAGTGACCACATTCTATAACTTATTCATTCTTTTTTTTTGTTCAAGTAATGTTGTAAAATCTCAGAGTGAAGTGTATTTTTTGGTAAAGGTCAGGGTTTAGGAGAGCAGAGGGCTACAGAGCTGTTCAGAAGCCTGCCGTCGCAGCCGCCTCCAGGCTGCATCCCACTTCGGACACATGGTGGGCTGCTGCTTCACCTTGACATGGTCTACAACCTTTTTTGTTCTTTTCATTCAGTTAATTAGATAACTTGGCTTTCAACTAATCCTCATCAACTCGCAAAGTCAGGAAATATCATGTCACCATATGTTGGGCTTCCCTGGTTTTTGCTCGGGTACACGTTAAAGAGGAGCACCTGAACGCCCCATTATTTAGCTCTTTGTGAGGGTAGAGTGCCTAATTTGGGGACGACAAACAGGTTCAACCCGGACCTCGAGTCTTCCAAGGGATAGCCCATCTGCTCGACACACGTCATAGCTCACATCATCTCCAAAGGATCCAGTCCCTGAACTGGAACACATTCTGTGCGTATGCATTTGTATTGAATATCTCACTCTGTTCTGCCACTGCAGGTGTTAGTGTCAGACGGTGGTCCTAGTCCCAGGCAGAGTACAGTGTGGGTGATGGTTCAGGTACTGGATGAAAATGACAACAAACCCACATTTCCTGAGAAGGTCTACCAGGTCAAACTTCCAGAGAGGGAGCGGAGAAAAAAGGGCGAGCCCATCTATCGGGTGTTTGCCTATGACCGTGACGATGGGCCCAACAGCGATCTCTCCTACAGCATCGTGGACGGCAACGAGGACGGGAAGTTCTTCATTGACCCCAAGACTGCTGTTGTATCTTCGCGCAAGGCCTTCACCGCGGGGAGCTACGACATACTGACGGTACGTGAACCTCCATCAATATTTAAGCATGTCTGTTAACACGTTTTAGGACTTAAGAAGTCTCAAAGTCTTAGTCATAGATGGATGTTGGGATTGAGTCTAAAACGTGGCATTGAAATGACTCAGTTCATGAGAAAAACCTTAAATTTGCATTTTAATGGCTTTACATTTAGCATTTTACTGTATATTGCTAAATATGAATACATGTGTATATCTATATATACATATCCATACACAGTGTGGCAGGTCTTTCATTATCAACCGGGCAAAGCGAGCAGCTGCTCTTGGACCCAGGAAGCTGCAGGCTTACTCTGTGTCAGCTGCTTTGTGACCATTTAGCTGAAAATGAGTTTGGGAATGCACACCGCTAAAGCACAACATCAACACAAGGCTCTTCAGGTGGATCCTGCTTGATGTTCAGGCACCTTCATTATTTCAGATTTGTACTTCAATATTGAATATCCATAAATACTTTGAATCAAGTGTGTCACAAAACAAACCTTGATCCATGTAGTGTTCCAGCATCAAAAACCTTCCACGTTGCACAGAGATGGGAAGGAAGTGGGGGATAGTATCACGTTGGACAAGTTATCCACCAGTTTGAGTCCCATCGTACATTTATAATGTTAATGGTTATTTTCTGTAATCAAAATCTTTCCCTAACGTTAACCATGCTGTAGCTGTCATAGGCAGATATTGTAGAAGCAGAAATGTTAAAAATAAGTACCATCAGCACTAGCTGTAATTCAGGGTTTCACTTAATCCCGCAACATCGACATACTAGTTTGGGGGTTGCCAAATGTCACGTCACATTTGCATCTGATCAGGAATGTCACTACTCAGACATATCCAAACATTTTTGTTCTCTGTTTTATTAAATGCCGTTTCTGTGCAACTGCTTCTTCCGTGTGAGCCTTTACTACTTTACAATCGAATGTCTGTGCTTCACGCTTAAGATCAAAGCAACAGACAACGGCCGACCTCAGAAGTCCTCCACAGCTCGCCTGCACATCGAGTGGATCCGTCGACCTCCACCCTCGACTCACCCACTGCTTTTCGACGAGCCAGTCTACAATTTCACCATCATGGAGAACGACATGGTGGCAGAGATTGTGGGTGTGGTGTCCCTGCACCAGAGCTCCACCCCCTTGTGGTTTGACATTACAGGTAAAATCCCCCTTAGAGGTGAGGAGGATCCTCTGTCAGGGCTTTGTTTGGTGTGAGGTAGGGTGTGCGCAGGTTCTGTGCATGGTGCATGTTGGGCTAACTGTGTTGGTGTGCGTTGGTGTAATATGAGATGCAGCTCAGGTGCAGTGGCCTCGCTGCATGATCTGTTATGCTGTGCCCATCCCAGCCACCGAGGCGACAGCTTCTCCAGCTGTCAGGTCAGAATGCCCTGGAGGAGGCAATGCAACGGAATCAATTCTGAGGTCAGGATAAAACGCATCAAAAGGTATCTTTATGTTTCTTATCCTGGGACTCTTTATTTTTTTAGTATTATTTTTATAATGATATATAAGCATTATGACTTTAGTTCCTTTCATAATGCCTCTGCTTAGAGGAGGCACTAGCTCACTCTCAATAAAGAACTCTGACAGATTTTAGAGCCAGCGTGACGTTCCCCTCTACGTGGGAAATGCCCAACGTGGCATAACTGAAAGCCTTTTGATCTGTCAAAGTTCACCATCACCCACTTGAAAGGCTTTACCAGATTATGTCATGCCCAGCGCACTAAGCTCACTTTTTTTTACACATTTTGCACGGTGACAGTTCTGGTGTGGCAAAAGTGATTTAATAATTCTATTAATCACTATTTCTGAGTCTAATTATGTTAGTTTTTAATGCCATCCGACAGTACATGTACACCGACAGTTCCCCAGCTGTGACGCATGCACTGTGGCCCCCAGTCAGCCCAAACTAGATGGAAGAACTGCAGTTCCCACAATGCACCATCCAGCTTTCCTTCTGTTGTTTGCAGTGACAGTCGGTGTGTATCCAGCAGGAGATACATTCTGGCTCTCCATAGCTCTGTCCATCTCTCTCTCTCTCTCTCTGTGTAGACATTCATTCTCATTTTTCTGTGTGTATACATCCCCCCTCTTTTATCTGATCATTAACTATTATTAAAGCAGCCCATTTTGACTGCTGTCAGGCTATTGAACAGGCGTTATGGTCACACATCTGTCCCAAACATCTGTGCTAGTAGGGGGCCAGGACGCTGTTATCACCCATTCACGCATGTTTAGGTGTGACAAAGTCCACACAAAGAGGAGGCTGCAGTGGGCTGAAGGGTCAAACAAACCCAGGAGGCGGGGCTTCATGTCCCGTTCTGAACCAAACGTCATTTCTTTGACGTTATAAGGTACAAATCTTTGTGTATGTGACTCACGTCAGTTAACATACGTATTTTAACCCAAAGTCAATCTTTGCATCAACAGCTGTTAATCTTTGCACATGTGATGATAATAGCAACACGATAAAACCGAGTCGATCTCAGGGCAGAAAAGTTACAGCAGCACAGGAAACAAGCCAGAGGAGTCAGTAGGAACATGAGCATGGATGTAATGTGTGTTACTATGATGTAAATATGAAATATATAATTATTTATGCATTTGTAATTGACTGAGAGAGCAGCTGTAGTCCACAAACATCTGGATCAGACTAGTTAAAACCCACGAGTCACTGTGGCAGATCCAACTCAGAATGACTCCTTCAGCTCATCAGAAGCCGTCACTGTCTGTCTTCTCAGTTTGTCTCCTCCTTTGCTCATCATGTCATCCTTCTGTCCTTCCTGTCCTCCTCCCTCGGACCTGTCTGTCCTTCCTGTCTCACCTTCTCTTTCCTGTTTCTCCTCAATGCTTCATGCCTGGAAGGTCCCAGGTCTTTCCGTGAGATGTTCTATATTCTGCAGAGCGCTTGTGGCAGGAACTGTTCCTCAGAAGGTATCTCACTTCCAACTTCCACTCCTCGCTGTCTCCTCTCCTTTTCTTTTTCCTGGTTTCCTTTTTCGTTGTCCACCTCTGTGCTTCTCATCGGCCCTGCTGACATATTCTTGTGATTGGTTGGTTGGAGGTGATTGGCCGACGGGAATAAACCACACAGAAGCTCAGCCTGAGTGAACGTTTGTGTTTGTGTGTGTGTGTCAGTGTTTATCCTGTGTGTGTGTGTGTGTGTGTGTGTGTGTGTTTCACATTAATGGACAACACTGCAGCCAAGGTTAATTGAAGGGATGAAGGTTTGGTAAAAAGGTATCACAACCTTTTTATCTGCTCCCATGGCAACAACCCTCAGGTTACCTCGGTGACAGCTCTGTCTAATGACCTGCTGTTAGCAGCACCTGTGCACACATTCCTTATGGAATTAACCCGTGCACACACATCTCCCACTATCTGCTGAGCCATTAGCTCACCTAAGGACTGTTGGGCAGCAGGTCTGGGGCTGAAGCACAGCACAGCCACCAGCAGGAGCACCAAACACCCAGCAACCAGAACACAAAGCCCAGCCCACAGCAACAGCAAAGAAATTAAATGAGGAGTTAATAGAGTAGACAGGACAATGATGAAAAGTTAGATCAATAGAAGACAGCAAAGAGAGTGGTTTATGTTGCAGGTTGAAGAAGTAATGAAAGGTGGGAGGGTAACCATAAATTCAGACTAGACGCTACGTCATTAGAACACGATGCCGATCCATCCATCACCAGCTCTGAGATATGTGTGGAGACTGCACTTTGCTGAGCCACCAGAGTAAAAAAAACTAAATCTTAGGGTGTACAAAGATGCAGGGAAGGGGGGGCTCACGTCTTGGTGTCTCTCTCTCTCAGTCAGCATGGACGGTTACATTTTAAAAATGTAAGCATATCTGTTCTGTGATGGACATCATGAATGCTTTAGAACAGCTAGAGGACTGCAGGTCATATTAAGAGAAGGAGAAAGCAGCATATATATATATATAGTGACAGCTCGGGAGGCCGGGATCGTTGGCTGGCAGAGTCAGGCAGGTGTGAGTGCAAAGAAATATGACAAAACCGGCTTTTTACTACAACCGGCTTTTTACTATTTCAACCTCTACAATAGATTACTGTTTCTTTTGTTCTTCACGCTCTCTTTTTTCTCTACTCACTCTTCTGGGTTTTTCTCTCATTTTCTTGATCTGTCTTCTTCACTCTTTCTTTCTCTCTCTGTGTTTCTTTGTCCACCAACACTCTTCCCCATTCTGAGCCTACTGTTGCTCCTTTTAACCCTCAGTCAATCAGTCAACTCAGCTCCTCTGGGCAGCCTCTGCTCCGCTGGAGGCCCAGCTGCAGCTGGGTGTTGTAGTCCACACCTCCGGCCATACTGTTTTGTAGGCTCTTTGCCTTTCCCTGGCCGGCACGTGATCCCCTTGGCCGACTCGGCCTCTCGCGATGTCGGTCGGGGCTGAAGGCTACAAGTTTGAAGAAGAAGATAATCTGTTGGTGTGGAGTTAGAAAGAAGTGAGCTCACCAGACCTCTGCAGCCCGCCGCTCATCTCTGCTGCAGGCTACATTAGCCGCTACTAGCATAACACACCTGACTCTCATTTGAGTTGCATTGTGGGTAATGTAGACACCACGTTTTGACAAGGGGCGAAGAATGCCTGGAATAAAAAAAGACAATATCTCTAGTTCTGCTGCATCGATTTGGATACTGTTAAGTCTGGCACACACGCTCTAACAGTGACTTTGTGCCAGTTCCTCCTGTCACAAATGTTTCAAATGTTGGATTGTTGTACACATTAGCTGAGACAGTCTTTCATATACATTCCTTTAATAAGTGCATCTTTAAAAAACATTAAGTCCATGGGTGATTATTCTGGAACTTATGATGTGGCACATTATTTTGTTTAACAAAGTTTCACACTTACAAATATGGCAAATTATGACTCTTTTATAAAGGAGGGAATTTATAAAATCATTTTTCATGCCAGTTATTACCTGCTATTAAACAATGGTGCAAAAGAATGTTCTGATTTAAAGGAGGCCAATAAAGGACTGATTTACCAGCTAATTTTCTAATCTGAGTCCAGGTTCTGAGAAGAATATTATTAGTTTCACCCCTCCTCTATAAACAGATCAGTTATTGTTGAAGTGTGCATGCTTTAATGTGTGTTCCTGCTCTGTGTATATGCATCCACATCAGGTCCCCAAACCTCTTGTCTGCGATTCTTCCAGATTCTGCAGTGGTGAACGAGCTGTACAGCCTGCTGAGGGACCCAGACCCGGTGGTGATGGTCAACTGCCTCCGAGCACTGGAGGAGATCCTGAAGGAGGAGGGCGGAGTCGCCATTAACAAACCCATCACCCATCACCTCCTCAACAGGTCGGCGCAGAGTTAGAACATCAGAAAACCATGTCACTTGAATGAAACACTGTCAAAACAATGAAAACAAAGCATGTTTGATGAATATTTAAAGTATAACTACACCCTCAAATTCTGCTAGAACCGTCTCTCCCAGCAAATTAAAAAAAAGCGACAGGAGCGGGAACACAGCTTTAGGAGGCGTGACCTCATGGCTACACAGTGTGTGGGTGAGAGCACACGGGGGAAGCTGACTGCCACTGATTAGAGGGCGTTAAGACTTTTTTTATATATACATTTCCTAACGTAGATAGGTCCCAACTGGTCGACTGTATCTCAGCATTGGCCTTGGAGGTTCAGGCTGATTTTAAAACAGTAGATGGCGTGTTGTAGATGGCACTTTCAACCCATGAAATGTAGATTTTTTATAAATGTGGTAAGAAATGTCAATATTAACACTGTGTTTCAGCACAGTGCGGTCATTACATTTAGTTTACAGCTCAAAAAGTGTGCAACACCTCTTTAAAGATGGTGTTGTAGGGGCATTAGAGGAGTATTACTGAATGCTGGACCTTCTGACCTCCCTACTCTGACTGGGGCTCCGAGCCCCAAACCCATTGGTCCCTACTGAAGACGTCAATCTTTAAAAACGGCTCACAAACATAGTTTCATGTTTAAAAATAGTCTACAGCCATGCTTAGCAGTGAGGCTGTACTTAGGCACAGTGCGGCTTCGAGCTGAATGCTAACATCAGCATGCTAACATGCCCACAGTGACAATGCTAACATGCTGATATTAAGCATATAATGTTTACAGTCCTGGTTTAGCGTGTTAGCATTCTAATGGTTGCTAATTAGCACAAAACACAAAGTGAACAAAATTTCATGGAAATCCATCCAATTGCTCTTGAGACATTTCACTCATGCTAAAAAGGCTAAATTATTTCCTAAATCACATGTTAATATGTTAAAAACTCTGTTGGCCTATTTACTCCTCAAGCAGGAGTCCAACCGAGCGAGCGCAACATTTTGACCAACAACTTCTCTATTGTGATTGGAGACTATTTTGAGTTGGTTATTAAATTCACACAAGTTTACAACACGTAGCACAGGCCATCCTTTCAGCATCTGTTCAGCATCAAAAGTTTGGCAGTTTACTATCAATACTTGTAGCTTCTTCCCATTGACAGTGTGAGCAGGCACTGGGGGTCAGCATCTAGCATACACCTCCCATGTTATCTGTGTGTGTGTGTTCGTACCCTCAGGTTGAAGGAGTCTGATGTTTGGGGTCAGTGTGAGGTGCTGAGGATCCTCCAGCGCTACCGGCCTCAGTCAGAGGATGAGCTCTTTGACATCCTGTCCCTGCTGGATGCCTCCCTGGTCAGCCCCCACCCCCCAGTCATGGCCGCTACTCTCAGTCTCTTCCTCAGCCTCTGCTCCGGCCTGCCTGCTGTCAGCCTGGCGGCCCTGGAGCGAGTGCGTGGACCCTTGCTGGCTGCCTGTGGGAGCGTGTCCAGAGAGATGAGGTTCGCTGCTCTCTGCCACATACAGGTCAGTGTGAATGGTTCAAGTTTGGAGGCAGAGGGTGTGAAAGTATGTTTCTTACAGTATGTGAAAGGTACAGAAAATCTGCCAGTAAGTGCTTTATATATAAATAATTAACGGGGCCATACACCGATCAGCCATAACATAATGACAGCATGGCACCCTGACCACATATGCAACAAACTGCAGTGCTCTGTGTGTTCTGACACCTTTCTATAGTATAAACTTTACAGTGCCTTTTTCCATTAAAACTGCAGCTCCCCTGTTTATTTGTATTTGTTTACAGGCAAGTATTGCCCTTTCCAACATGGTGGACACATTGATGTATCGCAGCAACGTTCCGAAGCACTCAATGCGGCATCTACGTATACATATTTATGCTAGAAACAATTACTGTATATTATATCAGTTATCAGTTTTGATCAATATTGCTGCTGTGTCTCATGATTCATCTCTTCTAGTCATTCTTTTTTAAACAGCGAAACATTATTTTGAAGATTCTGATATAAAAAAAGTTGTCTGTGTTGAATGTTTGTATGAGATATGTGACAACTCCGAAGAAATGTTGTATAAGACCCAATATAAATAGTTTGTCTCACTGGACGGCATTGTTTGCATGAGAAAGCTAATCATTTCCATGTGTGTGTTGGTGTGCAGAGGAGGTAGAAATACAAAGTATATTACTTTCTGCTCTTTGTTTTTGATGGATTAGTTTCTTTGTCATACGGATACATTCTGAGAAATGAAAATGTGTCTTCTTCTAGTTGCTGTTGCGCTCTCTCCCTGGCCTGATGGGGGCACACTACAAACGTTTCTTCTGTGGCTATGCTGAACCAGCCTACATCAAGCAAAGGAAGATGCAGGTGAGGCCTGATGTTGCATTTCTTCAGTTAAATAGGTATTTATAGTGACCTCTTTCTTTTTTATATACATTGTGTTTATTGTGTTTTTCCTACTCTCTCTACAGTCTAAATGTATATCAGGATTTACAGTTTCTTCTAGGATCCCTGTGTTTGAAGATAAGTCAGTACCAGCTGAGGGCAGGAGGTGCTGAATTTTGTCTCTAATAGTTAGAATTTTATCACTGAAGAAGCTCATGAAGTCATTACAGCTGAGCTCTACAGGAATACATGGTTCAATAGAGCTGTGACTCTTGTCAGTCTGGCTACAGAGCTGAACAGAAACCTTGGGTTGTTCTTATTTTCTTCTATTAATGATGAGTAATAGGCTGCTCTGGCATTATGGAGGGCCTTCCTGTACATTTTAACACTATCCTTCCAGACTGAGCATGTGTCAGGTTTAAGCACCTAAAACATCTATAAAACACAGACACAAAGATGAGAAGGACAACGGAGTGACGTTTTACTTGCAAGGAGAACAGACAGGATGCATACAGTGACACACCAATCTGCTCTGCCTTCCTGCTGTTCGCGCCTTTCTTTTATTTCAATAGATAAGTGGGCAAGGCTTATCTACACGACACATACATTTAACGGAGGTGGGGCAACGTTACACAGCTCACAGTTTTCAAAAACACAGAACTGTTTACTTGACCTTTCGACATTTGGGTGCGGCAGCGCTGGTTACGACCGCACTTGTGAGCATATACTGATAAATGCTCCATTGCATGACACAGCACACTCTTATCATATGTCACACGCAGCTTATAGAAGAAGGGTAAACAGCTCCATTGCAATGTAGGAAAACACAAATACATAAGAAAATAAAACACACTGTTACCTGTTTTAAGTCATCACATCACACTTATGCATTTCACTACGGATTTTCACATATGCACTCATTCTATGATGAGAAACAACACATTTACACCCGGAGTCAATGAAAGATTACTCATAATCCCCTGGATCAAGAAATATATCAAGAAGATAAGGCACTTCATCATCATCATCATCACTTTTTCGTTCACTGTCTGTATCATTATAGTGGAGACCCAGGAGAGAATACATTTGCACATCAGGTGGGGGTGCAGTTGGTGTAATTGCTGTGGTAATAAGTCGGTTAATCAATGCACGTAGACAAGGAATGCAACAACATCCACACAAGGTAAGTATGGCAGCAAAAACAGCTATGGACACCAGGACAGAAGAGA
>JAVQJF010109798.1:0-10073 GCA_036023855.1 Gadopsis marmoratus | reverse complement strand
ATAGAAAAGACAATTTGGAAATAGAAAAAGCAAAAGGGAACAGAATATACATTTATTGTCTTATTTCCACATTTATTGTCATATTCTTTTATTCTTTTATTTATTTCTCTTTATATTTCAACATTTATTGTCGTATTCTTTTATTCTTTTATTTATTTCTCTTTATATTTCCACATTTATTGTGATATTCTTTTATTCTTTTATTTATATATTTATTCTTTATTGTGGCACTCCTATCATTCCATATTTTTTGACGTGAATAAAACAAACCTAACTTGGGAACAAAGAGCTTCTTACCAGTTGCTGTCTTGCAGAGAATGCTGCAAATGTTGTAAAGACAAGCAGAGACACGGGCTGAAGTCAGGGCTGAAGTCAATCATCTGGTTTCCAGGTGCAACCTGTTCATTCATCTTGAACGTTTTTTTTTTTTTACAAAGCATGTACATTACAAGGCAGAGTTTACTTTACAATTTTTGTGTAAATGTTTTTTTATTTAAATGAAGGATCATTCCTGCCTAAATTGTTCTATAATTACAACAGAACAGTATACATACATATGATACCAATACAGGTGGATTCATGCAATGACAGTAGGACAATACAGCAGAAGGAAAATTACACAAACATGATGCAAATGTATGTAATGATTGGAGTTTCAGGGTATTTGTTTTGTATAAACTAAATTCACACATTTTACTACACTATGCTACGCTATGCTATACTACCCAGACTTGAAATACAACTGCCTGCTCCAGTAAGTCATCAGAAGAGCCTCGTCACTTGTCCAAATTCTTCAAATTCCTGTCAGCTGCTTGCAGTGGCAGAGGTGTGGGGAAATGAAGAAACGAAGGAGAATTTTCAACAATAACAAAAGAGTTTGACTTATAGATGAAAAACATCATTCTGTTTCACAGGTGGCTATAATTTGAAGGGCTGACATTTACTCCTGTTACTAATAAAACACACATTTGACAGCATCAGAAAGGATGAATAACTTTTAGTCCTTGTCCAGTGTTAATCTGGGCAATTTGGGGGTGATAGCAGGTTCCAATCCCATGATCAGCTGCTTTATTTTGTTTACATATGGATAACATTTGTATGTCGCTGTCGTCGTATGTTCTGTTGCACAGAAAACGAGGAAACAATTATTGAGATACTGAGGAAGAGCACGTCCACGAACATAACACATGATAATAGCTTTATCTTAAATAAAACCCAGTGAAGATGGACTCATTATCCTCTGTTGCAAAGATGACATGAACTCAGACCTGACACACACGTGAGGTTGTTCTTCTGGTTTGGAGAGTGTGGCAAACATGTTTCATGGTGTTTTCCAGGCAATTTTGTGTAACAGAGGAACAGCACATTCATGATGTAGTGGGTTTGACATTGAGCCATAGGGGCAGGAGGGAAGTAGCATTGCAGAGATTGTTTCACAATTTAACTGAACGCAGGCATGACAGGAGCACAGAAATGGTACAACAGCATCAGGATCTCACATACAGCTCAAACGGACTGTGTGGGGAAGATGCTAATAGAATATACACATGATATAAATACTGTCCAGTGATGAGTGATCCATGTACAGTATTAACAGTGAATCCGGACTCAAGCAGTTGAGTAACTGGTTAACGGTGAAAAAGACACCTGTTTGCACTGGTGGCTGAGCCTCATTGTTTTAAAGATTCTTCTTGTTAACTCAGAAATGACTGAGTTTGGTTGCACTAATTACAGACTTCCTATTTGCAAAGGTGGAGGTTAGTGATGGTGTTCAGAATATTCAATTTCACATAGCTGAGCTTTTCACGATCTTGGTATTTTCTGTGTTGTATGTTGGAGTATATGATCAAAGACATAAATATGTTAATGGCCATTATACAGTATATATAATCCTATTCCTCACGAGGCATTATTTTGAAGGCGCTCTCAGAAGTTCTTCACCCCATGGTTCTGCAGAAGCAGGACGCCGTTCATGTTGCACTTGTTCCTTCACTCCTTCACCACCTTGTTCCATATATAGCCTACTGCCTTAGCCTGCAGAGGGGATTACACATTTACACACTGCTGTTAGCAGCACGCTGTCCGTTTAGCAATAGTTGGTGCCTGTTATTTATATATATATATCCAGCCCCTCCCCACCCCTGAGCCCTTGATCCCTGGGCTAATTCCATGAATCGTCCAAATCTAAATCCACTGATGGAGCACACACAGTGGGGAGAGAGAAAGAAGCACAGTGGACAAACAGAAAGGGTGGGGAAGATAGAAAGGAGCTCATATTAAAACATGCAAAACATCTCCTTGTCCATTTTGTGAGCAGTTATGCAATTAGCTTCTCTCAGTGTGGCCATCTGTGTGCTCTTTAAGTTTCTTTACAGAACCTATGACCCAGTGTGCCAACTCATCACAGGGGACTGTCAAGCCTGGCTGACGTCACCCATCCAGCCTCTGTAATTGAAAGAGACGCTAATCCTGCTCCTCTCCAAAGTCTGGCGGTGGGGTGGGGTGGGACAGGGAGAGATATTGAGAGAGACACAAGGAAGTAAGTTGGATACGGGAGACAAGGGAGCGCATGTAGGCTTTGGGCTGGCAGACAGACTCAACACGAATTTGGACAAGGGAGACAGGTGCTGTCCTAACTGACAAAAGAAACCAGGCACACATCCACCACCTGATCCTCTGCTAAACACCTGAGTCACCTGAGGGTTTGGGACCCCTCCATCCAGGCATCGCCCTGGAGGCCAAAAACCTCGCCGAGGGCTCTGTGGAGGGGGAATGCTGTGGGAGCTGCTCACCTCCTCCTGCACCCCCTCTCGTATCACCTGTGCTCACTGTGGAAGAGCCGGGCTTCACCACCGTGGAGCTGTGCCAAGATGGAGAAGACATCTGCCTGACGGCAAGTGAGGGGTAAGAGGCGGCTGAAGTTTGTGTGTGTA
This sequence comes from Gadopsis marmoratus, assembly GCA_036023855.1. Taxonomy (NCBI): domain Eukaryota; kingdom Metazoa; phylum Chordata; class Actinopteri; order Centrarchiformes; family Percichthyidae; genus Gadopsis; species Gadopsis marmoratus. The sequence continues at coordinate 7,140 of JAVQJF010109798.1, read as the reverse complement.
TTTCAGGCACAAATATCTTTCACACTGGCAATAACTGTGGGTTTCCCTTGACTGAATTGCCATCATGTCCTCAACATACCCCTAAACGGACTACATCAAGTTCAGCCTTGATGTAGGTGGACAGTGTGAAAAAGTGTGAATCTTCTCTGCTGTGTTGAACTCACCAGTGAAGATTTATTCAGCCAACACACATGAGACTCCCCATCAAAGTAGAAAATGTAGATGACAAAACAATCTCACCATTTAGTAGCTGCTCTGGAGCTTTCATTCATATTATTACAAGAGCTATCACAGACATAGAGAGAAAAGAATCAATAAAAAGTATTTTATAAGGTTTGCTATCTATAGTACTAACAAGATAATGAATGATTACTGGAATCTCCTATTTTAGATTGTTGAATCCCCATTTGAACAATTCATGTAGAGGAGACTGCATGCATGGAATGAAACATGTTTTAGGACAGATATATTGCAGATGTTGGAGGTTCAGTGATCCCCAGAAATCAACTTTGTCACATATGTGATCGTGTGTGTAAATGCAAAAAAGCCCCCCCAAAAATACTAATAAAGTACTAACAAACTTTGGTGCATTACAGGAGGTAAAGGGTAAACTTATTTAGTTATAAGCTGTATATTGCTCCATGATTAGGTGTGTGTATGAGTGTGTGTTCAAGCATGTGGATGGCCGTTATTCTGTATAAGGATGTGTGTAATGCTTGGAGGTAGAGAGAGCGAGAGAGAAAACATGAGAAAATAAAATAGAAAAAGTAATAGTAAGTAATTTAATCCTCAGCACATGTTCAAATTATGTAACAGTCCAGCTCTGGTGATACTTGAAAAGTGTAAAATAGCTGTGTTGAAACAGGAAGCCCTCACGGCTTGCTGTTATAGGACCTCAGAATTTCTTCAGCATTATTTAATTAACTGCATAAGAACAGCGTGCTGCAAGAAAGAAAGGAACGTTTGAAAATGAGACAGTGATAAGCAAATGGTAACAGGAAAAGAAATGCTTCCAACTTGGTTTGTTATCTATTTTATCACAAACCTGTGGTGTGCAAAATATAGTATGCTGCAAAAACACACTGATTCTTAACTGAACTGAAACATGCTAGTGTTTAGAGGGAGTGTATATGAGAGCGATTACATGGAGGTTAAGCTTCTTCATCATAATATCTGCTGAATGTTTCCGTCCCAGGTGGCACACAAACAGCTTAGTGTTGACACAGTTGTCAGCAGCATAACATCAGAAATTGAATTGTAGGGCTGCGCACATTCACAAGTGGGTCAAAAATGATAGCATCCTCCTAAAGCTGATCCTATTTAGACGAGAACAGGGCGCCCTCGTTTTGACGGTTGTGCAAACTGACTTAGCGTTTCTTCATTTGTCATATTATACAATGAAATTAAGCACGCTGATAAGAGCACTAAGCCTGAAATCTGTCACACTGAGGCTGTCAGAAGGAGAAATCAGCTAAAATCAATTCAGATCAATTCTGTTCAGAGCAATTCAAATTTAGAGAGAGAGAGAGAGAGAGAGAGAGAGAGAGAGAGAGAGAGCGAGACAGAGCGAGAGTGATGAGGGGTGGGAGAAGGAGGGGACGAGAGAGGGAGAGAAACACTGATGCAATTTTTGAAATTCACAGTTGTTGAAACTAGAAATTCTTCCTGTGTCTGCTACATTCAAATAAACCAAAAAACCCTTGTTGGTGTCAGGCATAAGTCATTATGTATTTGTACTTTTTAGATATAAGTAGCTATTTTTCCAAACCACCATTTGAAAAAAATTGTATAAATTTTAAATAATTTTTAAAGAGCAGAATATAAGTCCTCGTGATAATATTGGGCCGCTGTGAGATTTGCTTAGATGCTTAAGTTTGTTAAAAGCAAAAGAAATGTGTATCTTCTCTCCTCTCCTTTACTTAACATCTAACCATGCAACTGTGTTTATGCCCCTCATTTGTAAAATAGGTTGATTACATACTGACATAAACACATCCAGACCACTCCAAATTTTCCAAAGTTCATTTTACTCAAACACATACCTATAAATAGTCAAACCAGAGAACTGATCATTTTGCAGTGGTCTCTAAATTCTTTCCAGAGCTGTATATACCCTTTTTCTGCCTAACATCCTCTTGTTCTCTACAAACATATCTCAGTACATTTCCAGGAAGATTATACAAGCACTTTGCAAATAAATTGATTTACCTCCTCAGTTTGATGAAGCATGTGACTGGTGCTGCTGTTAGCAAATACCAAAAAGTAACTGACAGAAGGACTGGAGATTAGATCTGTCTTTCAACTGAATTTGAATTTAAGAGTAAGCAAGATTTAACAGACTATCATTAATCGAGGCCTCTGAATGACAACAGGCCATGATTATGGAGAGAGGATGGAAACTGAGACACAGTGAGAAAAAGAGAGCGGGAACAGGAGAGAGGGATATAAGAGGATTTGCACGGATCCTCAGTCCTTCTTAATCCCTCATTGGCTTTTCTGGAGACCATAAACAGATTTACGTTGGATGTGGACACAGGCTCATGCATGTAATGAAAGCAAGTCACTATTTTAGAGATTTTTTGGACCGTGAACCCAACAAAAAGTCTGACAAAAGCTCACAGGATCAGGGCTTGGTTTAAAGAAAACAGAGGAGATTTTGGTGTTTTTCACATCAAATAGTACAAATGGTGGCTGTGAGAAGACATAGCGGTTTTCAAAGGCTTCCAGTTCTACAGACCTTCAAGCTGATAGTAGGAGGTTTATTTCCAGCTCTTCCCGTCAAGTGTCCCTGGGCAAGACACTGAACCCTAAGTTGCCCCTTATGAGTGCCCTGTCGGTGACCAAGATAGGGCATAAGCACTTGGACTTGGTCCCCGATCACTGTATTGAAGGTGGACCACTGCTCCAAGCTGCAGGAGGAACGATGGCAGGATGGGTTAAATGCAGACAACAAGTCATGTTTGACAACATGAGGATACGTTTTTTTTTCAATTGACAAAATGTGAATGTATAAAAATGTATTTTGTTGACAAAAAAAAGAGTTGGCATAAAACAGTGCATTTGATCTGCCACGCTTCCTGTCAGAAAATAAAATATGAGCACCAGAGGATATAATCCATTTTGGTATCAAACCCTATTTAAGGTCTGCACTAATCTGGAGTATGAGTGTATATTTCGCATAGTCAGACCAGCTTTGGCCAATCAGATGTAGGGCAGAAAGTCTCTGACCAATCAAAAGCCTGGTATGTTGAATACTGTGATACTAGTGTAATTCAGCTTTGACACTAGGGCATAAGGGGGCAGTGATGTTATTTCATAGAAAACCAGATTAAGGGATTTCATCCAATGCCAATGAATTTCCAAATGTCCAACTGTGGATCTCAGAGCTGTGGCTGTGACAAGTCAAGAGAGACATGTAAGTGGTCAGTAAGCTGAATTTAATTTGATAGTTTTCTATCTAGTTTGCCACGTAGGACAATACATCAAATGCCAGACATCTGCAGTGATTAACATTACACAAGATATACATATGTGCAAATACTATTTGGTGTAGAGGTTAGAGGTTAGTGGTTTTGCTGGAAAGGGAAGTTTTTAACAAGCATATGATCATATGTGGCTGTGGCTCAGGAGGTAGAGCTGTTGACCTTCAGCCCTAGGGTTTGTTGTCCAGTTCCAGCTCCTCCCGTCCACATGTCGAAGTGTGGGCAAGACACTGAACCTTAAGTTGCCCCTTGAGTGCCCTGTCCCCGACCAAGATAGGGCATAAGATGGGTTAAATGGAGAGGACGTGTTTCATCGTGGGACGCAACTGCATGTGTGTGTGAATGTATCCTCATGTTTGACAATAAAAGACCTTAGGGTCCTGCTCTATCATTTGAGGCATATGACCTGAGTATGATCTCATCTTTCATCTAAAAAACTTAACAATAACCAAAGAACCCTCCTCAACTATTAAAAACATTTATTAACTATTAAAAGCCAATCTTGTGTTTTTAAATGATTTCTAACGAAATCTCTTCTGTTGCAGTAAAATATATTTCAAGGACTTTCTGAATAGGATTTCTATGAGTTTCAGCAGAGACTGCACAGGGATAGCCAAGGAGTGTTTGGGGGTATCTGAATTGATTTTAATGGGATTTTAAGGAAAGCGTTGTCTAAAGTAAAATGGTTTTGAAAACTGGGCTCTTCTGAGGGAAATTCAAGGTCTAATGTAATACTACTAGAGTCCTACAAAACGTACACTATGGGTATTCTTGGTGCTCTATTGTGTTAAAAAGGATTTTAAAAGGTTACTACACATTAAAAGGATTGTTAAAAGACTAAAAAGACATTTCTTATAAGCTTCAGATTTGCAAAGGGAAGAGATGATTTCCATGGTCAGCATTCTCATTTACAGTGTTTGATTCTAGTTTCTGTTCCCGTCTCGACATGGCTTTGTTTCCTCTGCAGAGAGATGGAGGAGATGATTGGTCAGGATCCAAATTGTGAAGACATGCAAAGGAAGGACCAAAGACTAACATTCCAGGTATGTTCCATCATCATACTGTGACCAGATTTGTTCAGTTTAGTATTAGAGTGTTGCAATTCAATCCGCTTGAATTTATCACACCAAGACAATATAATAGTTTCACAAAATGTCAATATCATGTTACGTTTATTATGAAAAACAGGTTTGTCACTAAATGCTAGTATGTAGTAACACAAATGCTGATAAAAATTAGGATAAAATAAGAAGTGTAAATCCATGGTCCAGACGTTGTGTAGGTGTGTGTGTGTGTGTGTGTGTGAGAGATCTGCAGGATTAGTCAATATGAGAGCGGTTGAAACTGGACAATATACTGAAACTATTAAAACAAATGCAGATTTACACATTCTAACACCAAAGTGTCCTTCTGTAAACTGAACGTAGTTTCAGGATAACGTTTCTGCTCAGTCCTCAGCCAGCTTGCTCCTCTATTCCTCCAGATCTTCCCTGACCCTGTCGAGGTTGTCCCGTGCCCAGAGACCACCTTGTGCAGCCTGGACCACAGCCGTGAGAAGGAGCGTCTACCCTCCATCGTTGTGGAGCCCACAGAGGTGAGCGACGTGGAGAGCGGAGAGCTGCGCTGGCCTCCAGAGAACATGGAGGAAGACGAGGAGGACCTGTTCTTGGAACAGTGCATCCCCCCAGCCAACATCGCAGACTGGGGAGAAGAAGAAGAAGAAGAGACCTCAGTTATACTGAACCAGCAGCAAGGCTTGACACTTATCGGTTAGTTGGACATGTTATCGTCCTCTCTGCTTTACACTCATGTCCTCTCATGATTAAAATAATTTTTTTAAACATCCTAATGCTGTGCTTGGATGCCTTTAAAACATGTTAACCTTCAGGTGCTTTAGAGGAAATCATGTTGTATATTACAAGACCCCAAATTAGCCGCTGTAACAGACCTGTAAGCAGGACTTAGCAGGTTTCTACCCATTTAAAAATATATTTTTGATGGGAAACCTGACCAGCAATAGACTATCACACACAGTCAGCATTTTTATGCCACCTCACTTGTCCAATTTTTGGAGAACAAAATGTGTGAGTGACATACTACACAGACTGGATGCAGTTGAGCTGAGAAACCAATAATGTATTGGCCAACACAAACCAGAGTACCTTGTTTATCTAACTTTGGGTGGGAAAGTATACGTGTAATTATGTCATATTATAATACTGTATCATAGGTGGCTATGTATCCTATTAGCGTCTTTAAGTAATCACATAGGTAGCATTCCATGCTTTTCTTTCTGCAGACCTTCAGTCGGATGCTTTTCGAGACGACACCCCCACGCTTCCACCGAGCAGTGCTCCGGCCCTCAACTGATTTAACCTCTAACAAATCTGCACCTCTGACATCCCTGTGAGGAAACATCCTGGCAACAACTCTGACACAACAAAGCAACCGAGAGTTTGACAGTGACAGATGATGCAAAGAACTGAAGGCCGGTGTGGACGAAGAGGAGAAAACACAAGTATCAAAATATGTTTTAGGTGTCAAACACTGATAAGCAGCTACAGGCCAACTGTGATAAGTGTGTACAAGACGAGCCATGTGTGCACACGTGGGAACATGAACAGGGACACAAATACACAAACAGACACTTTCATGCACGCACAAGTCACTTTGTTGACGTCGGTGATTTGAGCAACATGGTGTATTTTTGACATTTAACAATTTTGCTGACATTGTGACTTTGTGTCTCACTTCCCTTGTTGTTTCCTGATTTTTAAAGGCTCAGTCACGTCATACGGCTAAAAAAGAACATCCTACTGTGGCAACACATTCTCTTTATTTTGTACATTTTCTATACCTCATCTCGGTCTCTGATACAGATAACAGCCTGCACCGTTTTAAACATCCTTCTCATAGATCGTCATTTTGTCCCCACAGGTTGCTTTTGGGGACATTTATCTGGTTATACCATCAGTATGAACAGTATGTATTAAAGCGCTGTAAAATGCGTTGACTATTCTCTGCATCGACAATTTGTTTAGCTCTGCCTTGAACCTGTGGAGCATTGTAAGATGTGATCTTTTAAAAAAATGATTTCACTGACCACATCCAGGGATTACATTATTTGATCTAAATTTCCTACTTTGTCAGCCATATCACAAATCAGATGTATCATGTGTTGTGTGATTGACTAATGATGACTAATGTTGTGATATTTAAGTCAGCATTTTCCACAAGGTTACAAAGAACACTGGTCAGAGGCAGTTTTTTTCTTCTATTTGTTGGACAGTATTCAACATCAGTTTGCTAGCTCATACATGCTGAACCATAAATAGGAGGGCCACTCTAGCTGCTTTTCATGACAACAGCTGTAGGCTCCACCGAGAATAGTAGGTATGTAACAAAACTAATGTGTGTATGATGATTTGTACATATGGAAAAGTTGTGCTGTAAAATGATTATTATGAATTTGACAATAAAATATTTTGGCCCACTAATACAGGAAATTATTTTTGAGCGCTTGGTTTATATCACTTTTCTTAAAAACCCTTTTAGAAATGCTACCTGCAGTAATAAATTCACTTATTATAATACTTCTTCTTGAATCTAAACTACTAAATGACCTTGTGCAAAATGTGCAACTTATACTGAAAACCAT
>JAVQJF010109796.1:0-10267 GCA_036023855.1 Gadopsis marmoratus | reverse complement strand
CCCCCCCCCCCCCCCCCCCCCCCCCCCCCCCCCCCCCCCCCCCCCCCCCCCCCCCCCAGATAATACCGGGTCTAAAAATCACTCCGTTGTAATAAAAAAGGTTTTTGTTTGTTTTGCTTTTTTTTTTTTTTTTTTACTTTTGCATCATTTGAGAAACTGATTTCACAGGTTTAAGGGTGATAGAAAATACTTCATACATTGAAACGCTGCATCCAACATTTTCAGAGTAATGCCTCCTTACAGAGAGAGAGAGAGAGAGAGAGAGAAAAGGAGAAAATAAAGGTTAAAATAAGCCAAATGACAACATAAGAAAAGTTTCCCCATGCATTTTTTTCAGTTCCTGTACGGAAAACAAATGAAACATGAGACAGAAATAGCCTCTTACGTTGTTCTTCAGTTTCTTCCAAATATTTTTTCCCACTTCTTTTTTTTTTTCTAAACCCCTCTTCCTCCAGTCCTGAGCTCCTCCGATTAGCTGATTACCGTCCAATCAGAGGCCGTTGACAGCCAGCCAATGAGGTTGACTCGAGTCAAATCCAGAGGGGGCTTGAAACTTTTTTTCCCTTCCTTTTTAGGGAACGCAGATAAGAACGTTTGGTCATTCTGGTTTTGTCTGCAGCAATCAGAAGCACTTGTTTGGTCCCGTGGATCACATTGTGTCCTTGGACCATTTTAAAAAGTCTTGAATTATCCAATCAGATTGATCCCTGGTGGTTGTGTCCCCCCCCCGCCCCACGTGACGTCCAGCCTAGTTGATTCGTTCCGTTTTGCTTCGTGGCGACTTGATTCGGGAATGATTTTTATTTTTCAGTTTTCTGAACAAACGAGGGTGAGAGACGTCTCGGTGCAGGAGGAGAAAAAAGGGGAATGAATGGAGTGAAGTTTATCCAAAAAGAAGAAAGACGAAAGAAGTAGAGAGAGACGACCCCCCCCCCCTCCCCTAAGCGAGTCCAAATCGGGGGTGGGGGTGCCTCCTAGTAGTCTCATTGTTTCATAGCAACATCAAAAGTTTTGCGTGTAGCAAAGATAGAATCCCACCTGGGGAAGCCGTTGCCGAGGTTGCTGTGGAAACGGGCTGGTGGAGTTCTGCGGGGAAAGGTGGGGGGAATGGGGCGTGGCTTTTCTTCTGCAGGCGGAGCCAACTTTCTAGAACATCATGGGGGTCTTCAGAAACGCCCGTGATTCTGGGTACAAAAAAAACACAAAAAAAAACAGAACACAATCAGTAAACAAAGCTACAAAATAAAATGTACATCCTCTCTGAGCGATCGTAGCTAACCAGGCCTACAACTCATAACCACTTTCTTTATCAATTAAATCTGACCATTATGTAGCAAAAATACCCATCGCAGTCTTCCAAAGTCCAAGCTGACACATTTAAATGTATTTGTTTTCGACTAACAGTCCAAAACCCAAAGAAATTAAATTTGCTGCCATGGAAGTCTATGGAAACCGGTAAATATTTGAATATTTGTGAAGCTGGAACCATTGAAATTTTTTTTTTACCATTTTTGATTTTAAAACATAGAGCTGGGCAACGTAGCTGAAAAATGTATCACGATAAAATTTGTTCAGTCGATAGATCATTTTTAATAAACACCAGGAGAATCTGCTTGCCCAATGGAAGCCATCACTTTGGGCTCTTTGTGATGAGCATTTTTCACAATTTCGACGTTTCACAGACAAAACGATGGAGCCGTTAGCCGCACGACTTTTTTATTGTCTGGTTACCTGCAGCTTTGCACACCTGCACACATCACAGGCGCGAGAATCTACAGGCCCCCAAAACTGACGTCTTTTGCACAAACTGTAAGTGTGTTAAAGGAAAAGGTGCAAGTCCAATAGGCCACACGTGCACAGGAAGTTCACACTTTGATCTTGATTATTAAAGCAGTCTTGTTCTCCCTTTATGCAGCATCCGTTTGACAGAAATCTCATATCTCCAATTTTGCCGGGGTCGGCTCTCTCCCTCTCTCTCTCATTTCACCTCCGTCGGTCTCCTTCCACTCCCCGTAGTGCTGTTGCTGCACCCACCCACACATGAGCACGTGCACACGCACACACGCACACACACACACACACACACACGCACCTTCCTCTCCCTGCGGTGTCATTGTTTTCTGCGAACGTTGCAAAGTGTTTACATTTCTGCATAACAGCAACCATAAACCTGCCCTCCCTCCTCTTTCCATCCTGCACTCCTCTTTCTCTTGCCCTCCAATACTTTTTTTTTTTTTTTCTTTCAACTCGTCTCCCTCTGCTCTTTGTCATCTTCTTACCCTTCTCATTTTGTCCTCTACTCATCACTCCTTTGTTTTTCAGGATATGAAACAGGTCCGAGATCTCGGTGTCGGGGAAGAAAAAAAAAACAAAAAAAAAAAATCTTTCTTAAATTTTCTCTTTCATCTTGTGGCTCGCCCCTCGTTTCCTCCTTCATATTCCCTCCTCTTCATCTCCTGCCCTTCCCTATTTTTATCACTCCATGATCCACTCAAACCCCCTCCTTCTCCTCCTCTTTCATCCCTCTATTCTACATGCATCCCCTCCTCCTCCTCACCTCCCCTCTGCTCCCTCCTGTCCTCTATCTGTTACTCCCATATTATTTTTATCCCGACCCATTCTTCTCTCTGTCCTCTCCTGTCCTTTTTCTTTTTCTCCTTTAGGCAGCAGGTTTGGCCTGGTGCTTAAAAACTGTCCTGCAACTTAAAAAGTCGCAGCTTTAATCCCCCCAGTGCTGTCCTTAAAAACCTAAATCTGTAACTTAACTTCATGTCATCATGGTCGAAGGTTGTTCAGATTTTTACAGTTTCAATCTTGCTGTTCTGCCACGCTCGGTTTATGCCAGACAGTTAGAGCTCCGACCATTCTTTTATATTAATAGCATTCAATTTCAGTTGACATAATTAAATGTCTTGTTCTGTCCGACCAACCAAAATGTGTATATTCAATTTACAACAAAGATAAAAGTCAAATATTCACACCTGAGACGCTGGAACCAGAGAATATTTGGCATATCTGCTTAATTGAGTTGTCAATTAATCAGCTAATTATTACGGCTCAAGTAAAAAAAAAAAAAAAAAAAAGTTTGTTTAAACCAGAGCTGTCACACAGGAAGTGGCATGTTATCCACCATTTTTGTAGTCTATAAAATAGTCAAAATGTATATAACAGTATATTATTGGTTTTTAAATTTTTTTTTAACTCCCACATATTTATCATGCTTGGCTGTATTTCAGAATAAACACACTGATGTCAATCAATCTGCAACATTGAAATGTATTTTTTCTGACTCCAGGAATTTCTGCTATCAGATTGTTCTTTAAAAACGTTTAAATGTAGCATCACGCCAACAATGAACTGGAAAAGCATGTTTGTTTTGTTTTTTTTACTACTATCATTATTTCTTTTATGTAACAATTGTACCGTTTGTGCTCATCTTTGCCGTTTTCTTCTCGTCTACCTGTGGGGCTGACCTGGCAACCCTGTTTCCTCTCCACTCTCACCTCGATCTGTCTATGTAATACACCTTCTGTGTGTGTGTGTGTGTGTGTGTGTGTGTGTGTGTGTTGCCTGTCCTGGTTTAAAAATGACGCTGACCTGCCTTGTTAAGAGTCTATCAGCTGGGTGGAGGAAATGTCACCAGGTTTCGGAACAAGGTCACATTTTTCAAACTCCCTCCTGAGGAATCTGCAAACTCCTCCTCCTCCTCCTCCCGTACATCCCTTTCTTCTTGTACACTGATCTTTCTCTTTCTCCTTTCCTCCCACTCACTCGTTCTCTTTTTTTGCGACCTTTTTCTCTTCCCCTCCTTTCCTTTTTCTCTCTTTCACCCACACTTTGTTTCCTCCTCGTCTTCCTTTTCCTTTCTTCCCCACCGTTCTTCTCCTCATCGCCTCTTCATTTCTCCACTTTCCTCCATCTTCCTTCCCTTACTTACATCCTTCCTCCCTTCCTCCTCCTCACCTTTTCTCCATTTTAGCTCTTCTCACCCATTTCTTCTCCTTTTCCCGTTTCCTCCCAACCCTCATCCTTTCATTCCTCTTTCCATGTTGTAGTTCTCCTCATCCCCCTTTCATCTCTCCTTGTCTTCCTGTTTTCCCTCCAACCTTGTGCTCTCCTCATCTCACTTTTTTCTCCTCCCCCCGCTCGTTACCTTCTTTTTCACTTCCTCTCCTCCACCTGTTCTTATCCCCCCCTTTGCCAATTTACATCTCACTTTCCTTTTCATTCCCCTTTCCTCCCCTCCAACTCTTCTTCATCCTTCCTGTCCATCCTTTTGTGCTCTCTACCTCCTCTTTTTCATCCTATTCATATCCCTCCCTTTTCTTCCTTCAGTCCTAATCCTTCTGCTCCTCCCACCTCCTTTCTACCTCCCAATATTAATCCTTTGGATCGTCCTACCTCCATCCTTCCTCATCCTTCATTTTGTTTGGCCAATTAGTCTGGTCGGCTTTAAACAACCGAGAAACCGATCCTACCTCTTTTTCTTTTTAACCCTCCTCCCTCTCTCTCTCTGTCTTTCACTCTCTCCCCTGCTTCTCGTTCTTTTTTCTTTCTCTCCCTCTCCTTGTGATTGTAATGCGACGTCTTTCTTTGTATTCAGCAGTTTTCTCCTCACTCGTTAATTAAGAGTGTGGAAGGTGAGAGAGGCAGGGGAGGTGTGTGTGTGTGTGAGTAAACCACTGTAGGTGCAAAATGGTTTTATGGCAGAAGGGATGAGTGTGTGTTTGTGTGTGTGAGCAAGGCAGCAAAGGGGTCCTACTGGGCCAATCAACATTAATGAAATCAGGTGGGTCTGTGTGTGTGTGTGTATGTGTGTGTGTGTGTGTGTGTGTGTGTGTGTGTGTGTGTCGGAGTGCTTGGCTTGCAGAAGAGAGGAGATCTAAAAGGGGTCTAAAGAGGAGAGAGAGCTAATTAGAGTTCCCCGTCTCACCAGAGTGTGGATAAAACACAAATGCACAACTACACAACTACAGGTAAAGCGTGCACACGCACACACAGATAGTGTGTGCGTGTGTGTGTGTGTGTGTGGATATTCATTTACACACGCAGAGTTTCAAGTGAAGGTTTTCAATGTCAGGGAGGACTGAGCACAGCTGGTGGAAAGAGGACGACACATGCATACTAACACACACACACACACCAATACTGTACTTGTGAGGACCCTCATTGGCATAATGCATTCCCAAGTCCATAACCCTAACCTAAAGCTAATTCTGAGTCTTAACCCTCCAAGAAACCTTTTTGAGGAAGTGAGGACATGTGACGATAATAATAACTTGTGCAGCAAAGTGTTGTTCTCAGCTGCAACACACGTCCCCTATTTTCCAAAAATACACTTTCCAAGAACTCTGCACTGTCCAAAATATGTCCTAATTCTCTACAACAACTTATCATTCTCCAAAAATGTCCTCACCCTCAAGGTCTACAACCTTAAAAAAAAACCAAACACGTGTTGACACAAATACCCAGTTGCACCGACCGATATATTTCCACACACTCACATGTGTGTCTGATAAGGTGCACATCAAAGGGAGGCCACAGTGTCTCTGCTTAATGTCTCCACTAATCTGGCCTGGGCCCCAACACACACATGTGCCTACCACGTGTGTGTGTGTGTGTGTTTGCCAAAAAAATGTGCAAGTCTGCCTTTGAACAACTTGTGTACAGTGTTCTATATGTTAATGTGTGTGTGTGTGTGTGTGTGTGTGTGTGTGTGTGTGTGTGTGTGTTCAGGCACCTTGTACAGCGCCGTTGTCTTGCTGGTTTCCATTAAGTTCAGATTTATCCTCGGCTACAGCAGCGTCTGGTATGAAACACAAAGACAAGACAGAGTCTCAGTGGGTCGGCCAGTAAACACCAAACGGCACCTTGTAACTGCGTGCAGGTCAAAAACAAACTGGAGCTGCAAAGAAACCCGAGCCTCAAACACAACCATCGGGCCAGAGGATTACATTTCTGGATGTTCTGATTCTGATCGGATGTCAACGCACTTCAACTGCTCTGTAAAAATATTAGGGAAAACACACACTTGGCTGCTTTCTCACAACAAACTCATTAATGTGCCAGAGAGTTGCTTTTGGAAAAATAAGGTCTGTTATTATTGTTGCAATTCCTATCAAGTTTCCAAAAGAGATTGATAAGTGATTTCAACTAACTCTCACCCCCGTAGATTTGTACAGCAGCTTCAAAGTGATTTTATGTTTGTAGAGCTGCAACCAATGATTATTTTCATTATCACTTAATCTGACGATTTAGGCTATAAAACGTCACTAAATGCAGACAAACATGTCCAGTATTTCCCGGAGACCAACATGACGTCTTTACGTTGCTTGTGTTGTCTGAGCAACAGTCAAAAACCCAAATATATTGAATATAGGACTGCAGCGATTAGCCGATCAAAAGAGAATTAATTGCCAACATTTTTTGACATTTGCTGGGTCCAGCTTCATAAATGTGAGGATTTGCTGCTTTTCTTCCCCTTTTATGGCAGTACACGTACAAGTCTTTGGGTTTTGGACTGTTGGTCGGACAAAAGAAGACGTCACTTTGAGATCTGGGAGATTGTGATGGGCGTTATTCACTGTAATCTCTTCTCTCTGACTCACACGTGTTGTGTTCCTACAACAACGCAACCTCTCGTGAGATTTCTGTAGTCGAATGAAAAGGATCTTGCTCTTTAACAAAAAGCTCTACCTCTGCAGGCTGAAGTTGCAGCAAGTGGCGACTGCAGACCGAGGCGATCTACAGGACCAATTCCAAAGTCATTTAGACCCCAGAATAAATGTAAAAACTAGGGCCCAGGTTTAAAAATGCCGGCATTTCCCTTTAACTGCACATTTACTGCTGCCGGTGACTGCACCGAATTTTATGGAAGGAAGACAGAAAAACAGCAACAGCCTGTTTCTAGGAGCTTCAGTCAACAACGGCTCATAATACAGCAAGTGATAGTCGAGGTAAACACAAGGCCACAAACAGAGACGTGGGTCAATGAAAAAGACAGAGGCAGAAAACCACCCAGAACATTCAAATAGAAAGACCGTAAGAACCGAAAGTAAGAATAGAAACAAGAAAGAAGAAGAAAATGGTGTTAGGAAGATCAAGTGAGCAATAACAAAGCCTGAAATGAACCAACAAACAGTCAAACCGTTCTTGATGTTGTTGTTGGCAGCGTGAAGCGGCTCAGGAGAGGACGAGGACGAGTGCTTCAGAGCGTCCTCCACGCGCTCCCTCCTCTTCGACTCAAACTCCAGCGCCTCCTGCAGCTTCCTCTTGGCCTTCTTCTCCTTCTTCAGGCGCTTCTGGATGGAGGCTGAGGGAGAAAAAAGATGATCACATGAAGGTAAACGTCTCCTCCGAATTATTCCTTTATATTTGTTTTTTATCTACTTATTTATTCTTCATTAATGGCACTCCTGTGACGCCATCATTTTCCACCCCTCTGGTAGTAAAACTGTGGATGTTTCCTTGCAGCATTGTCCGAAAAGCCTGCAAAACCGTTGTAAAATGATTGTTTTATGCGTCAGACAGACCTCTGCTCTGCAGTTCGGAGGTGAGCTGTCGTTCCAGGCTCTCTCTCATCTCTCGTTCCCTGTACAGCTCCAGCTTCAGCTCCCGTTTCTCCGCCTGGATCTGTTTGTCCTGCACCCGGGCGTTCTCCACCGCCACCTTCAGCAGGCCCTGCGGCAAGACAAGACGTTTGGTACAAAGTCTTCTTATAGAGAAATGTGCTCAAAGTGACATATTCAACATTTAGATTTTTCTGAAATCAGGGATTAAACCTCTTGCAGTCATCTATTTAATATATGCCATTTTTAACATGTTGGGATTTTATTCCACACTTAAACAAATCGTGAAAGAGATTACCGAATTAGCTGCACAGTTGTGATGTGTTTTTGTCTAATTCATTGCGTAAAGTAATATTCCTATGTGGCAATATAGGAATAATATAACAGACATAATCAACTTGTTCATTACACTCAGTCTGTAATTGTTTGTGACATCTCCTATTATGCTCTTGTTTGTCATTTTATCATTTGCATTAATTAGTAATGTCATTTTTAATTCAGGTGGATCAATATTTCTGTCCTAAGTGCCTTTAATACGAGAAAGGGCATGGACCAACACATGTGTACTGCTGACATCACCAACATAACCAGATTTAACCATCATCCCAATAAAGAATGTCTTGTAACATAGTATTGCTGCATTGTACTCGTAATTATTCGTATTGATTAATTGATTGAACATTTTAACACCGTAACAAGCCGTCGACACCCGTCGAATCAGCCTGGACCATACCTGTATGTTGGTGAGCAGGGTCTCCACTGACGACAGGCCGTCAGCGAATAGGAACGGAGCAGGGAAGCCGGGGGGCAGGGCTTGACCCAGCGAAGACTCTTCTGTGAGGAACAAAATCTCAATAGTTTGTTTGATTTTTTAAATCTGGTTCCTCATTAGAATTCTTTTCTCATTTTAACGAGAGAATGAGGACGAGAGTTTTTATGTTCACGTTACAGATACAAACCAAATTATTCAGTTTGTCAATGAGAAATGCTTCTTGTTGCGTAACATTTTGCATCGTGAATTGCATAAAATATCAACATATCTACACTGTCTTATCTTATTAAAACAGGACCTTTCTCGTGTTTACGTGAAAAGAAAGTTGGTTAACGAGAAACTGAGAATATTTCTTCGAGATGCTTCTGTACTTATTTCTTAATGCCGCCTTGTGTGAGGCGTTTTGTAACTTGGCTGTGTGGAAAAGTGCTCCACAAATAAAGATTATTACTTGTTTTTAAAATTAATATTACTACTTCAAACAAACAAGAAAGGATTTGTAAAACCTGCCTTCAAAGTTTGATAGTTGATAGTAACAATTAAGCTGAAATTTCTGGTTTAGGTACCTTGAAAGTGCTTGAATTTTACCGCACGAACCCTGTTTACGCCAAGATAATCACATGAGAGTGCTGTGAGTCCTCGCATCTGACTCTCAGCAAGTACGCGTTTCCCAAAATGTTGAACTTGTCCTTTTTAAAAGGTCAATGAGCTGCTTTTAAAAAGCCACAAGGGGTTAAATCCCCCAAAATGCGAGCTTTTAAAAAGGCAGGTTTCTGTCGGCGATGAATCGTCACAAGCTTCGAGTGAACTTTATGGAATGTTGATGTTTACTCAGGTATAAAAGGCAACGAAGCGGCGTCGGAGAAATCAATTACACCAAACACACACACACACACACACACACACACACACACACACACACGAGAGAGGTTGTTAGTATTCAGACAATCATGTGTGGTACTAATTGGCAAGGATTAAAGACATACTCGGTGTGTGTGTGTGTGTGTGTGTGTCACAGTGTCTGATCAGCCCTTAATGCCTAACACACTGACAACTGGGTTAACTCTGCTGTGAAATTAATGCTGATTAAGATGCACTCTAACTCACACACATCTCTATCCCCTATCTGCCACTTCATCCATGCATCCCTTTCCTCTCGTTTCCTCCCTCGCATCTTTCTTCATCACCTTTTCTCCTCACTTGTTCTCCTCACCATCGTCTTCTCAACCTTCTCCTCCCTCCGTCACTCGCTCGTTTCTCTTTTCCTTCTTTCCCTTTCCCAACCCCCCCCCCCTTCTCCTCGTCTTAATCATCAGTTACTTATTTCCTTTCCTTAATTTTTCCCTAATTAATCCCTCGATTTTCCCTAAAATGTTCTATCATTTTCTTTAAGTCAATATTCGTGGGCGGTTGTGGTTCAGGAGGTACAGCGGGTCGTCCATTAATCCCAGGTGGTGTTGGCGGTTCGATCCCGCCTCCTCCTGTCCACATGTCAAAGCGCCCTTGGGCAAGACACTGAACCCTAAAGTTGCTCCTGGTGGAGGCCAGCACCTTGCATGGCAGCTACGTCGCCATCGGTGTGTGAATGAGGACAATCTGTAAAAGCGCTTTGGGAACCGTTAAGGTTGAAATGCCAAAAATCACAAGTTCTTTCTAAGCTGTAGCTTTCTCACCATCTCGCTCTCTCACTGTACATGTTAACAAAGATTTTTAGATTTTTTATCTTTGTACGTTCAAAAAACAAAAACAAAAAACAAAAAAGTGTTAAGAGATTGAGAGGAGAAGGGGATGAAAGAAAGGTGAGCACAGTACAGGACAAATGGTTCAAGATGACGGAAAGAAAATGAGAGGGGGCTGTGGGGGGGGGAGTGTTTAAAAGGATTAAAAAAGAACGAGCATGTGGATAAAAAGAGGAGGGGAGAGGACA
>JAVQJF010109791.1:0-17105 GCA_036023855.1 Gadopsis marmoratus | reverse complement strand
AAACCCTTTAAAACCACCATGATTAGGGCACTGCAAAACAAACCTGAAAACTGTGCTCAATTTTTTATCAGCCAATTTTAAAAGCTGTATTTATTTCGGGTAGAATTTTTTGATTTCCCATAGGACCCCCCCCCCCCCCCCTCGCGCCACATAATTTAGAAAATTACGGAATCGCCCCTGGCTGGTTGGGTTTTGGCGCGGCCTCGCGGATACATCACAACTAGCACGTGATCACCCTAGTTTGAGATATGTTGAAAGACCGAAATAGTTAGATAGTGAAACATACTAAAATTGACTCGATCTGAGTCCACTCAGGCGTATTTGTGTGCACGCATGTGAGTTATATTTTAAATTCTTACCTGGATGTGCATGTGTGTTATTTTAAATAATTTTAATTCAATTTATATTTGCTTTTTGATATTTCTCACAACCTGGCCTATAGTTTTTTATGCACGCATATTCTCTGTCCGTGTGTGTGTGTGTGTGTGTGTGTAGGTGTGTGTGTGTGTGTGTGTGTGATGCACGGCAGCATTAACCAGCGTGTCAGATGTTGCTCCCAGCTGACTGAGGATTTAGAGACAGCTTAATGAACATTGTAATTTCGCTGCCTGCCCTGTTAGCACTGCACCTCCATTTCGTTTTACTGTCAGAATGACGGTGCAAGCTGCGCAGTACTTTCTAAACTTTTAATCTTCGTTTTTATGAGTACAGACATCCCCTTATGCCTGGCTTAATAGCTTAAACCACTGATTTTCTTGTATTCTTTTCCCTAAACAACGGATAGTCCACCCTCTATAAAGGGACACACTGTATCCAGACAGTCTGTTACTTTCTGAACAAGACGGTCGGCTTTTTAAAGCAGTCACACCATGTAATAAAGGTCTGATTGGTAACACTTTATTTTAAGGTACACAAATTAACCATGAAGTAGTTGCTTATTAGCATTGATGTTAGTAGCATATTGGCTCTTCATCGGGTGCTAAATGGAGCCTGCCTCTGAGAAACAGAATATAGCGTCAGCATTTCTATAAGCACGTCATACAGTATGATAACAAATACACAGAGATATGGTTGAAAATCTGTGTGATCCTTTACACGGCAGAACGCGCTGTCAGCTGAAAACTCTACAGTAAGTTTAGGCAGTACATTTGTTCTTAGCCGTGGAAAAAACTCGCAATAGATATGTTTGAAAATCACTGAAGTGGTCCATTAATAAAAGCGATAGTTCTGCTTGTGCTGACTTTTGTTTTGCAGGTGTAACCCTTCACTGAGGAATGGGGTGTGTTGATTGCAGCAGCTGTGCACTATAATGGATTCACTAAGTGTAAAAGAGGAGGCAACTTTAAAAATAAGGGAACCTGCGTGGGGTTAACATGTGGCGAACTACTAGTGAATTAGTTGACCTCACTTTAGAATGGGGAACATATTCAGCCTTGTCAAGACTTAATTGAGACTTATTTGGACACTTTTAATGCAATTTTGTGTTTTGTTACATAAGAATAGACCATTAAGTGTTATTAAGGGAGAATGACTGAAGATTCTGGTGGTACTACCACCTTATAATGCCCCTACTGAGCAAAGCATACTAAGATGATTGTAATTCATGAGCAACAACTCTCTTGCTTATTATCAATAAGCAATAATTAGGATGTTATTGGGGGAAAATCTCTTAGTTAATGGCCTAGTATTTGTGGACGATAGACATGCAGTAAAAGGTATTAATAAGTGCTTTATAATGACTAATAAAGAGCCAATATGCATGCTAATAAGCAACTAGTTCATGGTTAAATTGTTTACCTTAATATAAAGTGTTAAGTGTAAGGGATATTGATGGCATAGTACTAATATCCAAGCGTAATTTGACATGTCATTGTCAATTATTAGTGTTCTGTTTTGTTGTGGGCTGTTCATACCTGTGCGCACAAATAAATGGAGGAATGCAATAGGATGACTGGTTCTTCTACAAAAACCAGGGTCAGTTTGGCTGGAGGACATCCTGACATAGACAATGAGAGACATCAGTGGGTCTGTCTAATGCTGCCTCTGCCTCATCGTCTCAGATAATACTGATGGCACAAACGTTTCACTTTGTAGCAAAATGCTAGAAGAATGTGATGCGTCTGAGGCCGTTGGTTTCGGTATTTAATTTACATAGTGTCTTTAATTAAAGTTATAGCGTTAGGTAATTGTCAAAATGCTCAACTCTTGTGAATTTAATTTAAAGGAATAGAGAGAGTTACGATCATCACGTTTCTACTCGCTTAATGATATTTGTCTTTTGGCCACTGCACCTGGCTTAGAAATCGTCCAGCACGTTACTCCCACTAAAACCGTATGACACGTGAGAGATATAGGTTGTTAATTTGTGAGCTTTCGAGGTACCGGCAGGTGGCGTTTGTTGCCTATGGACAAAGCCAGGCTTCCCCTTGCTTCCATTTATCATTCATTCATTCTCCATACTGCTTATCCCGAAGGGTCGCGGGGGGGGAGGATGGAGCCAATCCCAGCTAACATACATTGGGCGAGAGGCAGGGGAACACCCTGGACTGGTCACTAGTCAATCGCAAGGCAGACAAACAGACATTTAAGGGCACGTTCACACCACATTCATACACCGATGGGGACACAGTTGCCATGCTGGCCATGTTGCTTCTGAGCAAAGTCTCTTTCTGCTGCACTAACTTATAGGTTCAGTCTATATATTTACGTTAGCTATTTAGCCTGGCGCAATGTTCAAGTTCAAATAATTGGGAACACTAGCTACAATGCAATAATCTAAACTCTTTCAATCAATCTTTTAAGCTTTCAATCTGTAAATGGAGCTTTGAGCTCAGATTATTTTGTTACACAGCCATAAAACTATCTACTTATAGAGGTAAGATAGTGCCTGGCAGCTCATCTTCCATCCTTCAAAGAATATTAGTCAAGGAAATGGATTCTATACTGTGATTCCTTCTCAGTTAGATAACATACTAACTGTGGCCAATCTAATCTAATCTAACCTAAACAATTAAAAATTTTCTCTCACAATCTTTCTCTCCTGACTAAATGAATGAGGACATTTCAGTGAGTTGAAAGCACCACATAGAATTAAGATCATTATTCAAAGAGTCTGCTGATTAAAATAAAAAAAATAAATGCTTTTGGGATTAAGTGGCTCTAGTCCTGAAATGGTGCGTGTACATCTGCTGGACTTGGCTTGGATCCTTTGTCTGTGTAATTACAGTATATATCTCAGTTATTTTGACTGGCAGGATCATCATTACCTTCTAAAAAATGAAAAAGTGGTACAACAGTTAATTGCTCATTGTGCGGGCTCTTTTCATGTATTCGCCTGCGCCTTGGACATTTTCTTACTCTGTTTCTTTGATTATGGAGTGGAGCGCCTGCAGCCTGTAAATCTGGACAGATGGAGAGCACTTAAAACAAAAAAGTCTGTTTTACAGTTTCTAAAGTTTGGTGTTTCTTTTACAAAAAGGAATAAAACAAAGTAGTGGGCTAGAAGTGTTCTTACTTTGCCTTTGGCAGATACAGCAATGTTTTACTTTTGTGAGGCTGTTGCTCTTCTTTGTCGCTGCATCCAAATTGTTGTCCTGGTGCTTGCACAGCATTTACAGTACAGTAAATCAATTATTCTGAAATCAGTTATTCACTTATATACAATAAACACTGAATTACGTTTTTACAATAGTTCCACTGAGTTATCGCTCTCCTGTTGCCTGTCTCTTCATCATGTCTATTTAGCTGTCTTTCCTCCAGCCCCGTCTTCCTTCTCCTTGTGTTTCCACCAGGCAGAGGCTGTAAGTTGTTTGCTGCGAGGGTTACTGGGTCATACAGGCGGGTGTGAGGCTGAGATGTGCAGTACACGACCTGGAAACAGCCCATCACAATGGAGACAGGCTGCAGAAAGCTGCCTGTTCTCTCTGCCTTATGCCTGATTCATCTAGTCATTCCCATCAGGGTCCCATCGTGTGTTAAAGTTTGCATGTGCTGAGATTTAAAAAGAAAAATGCATTCATATGCAGTCATATTTTACTGACACGAGACTAAAATCTTTAGTTTTGTATCAAAGACTTGTGGTTTCGGTTGAGTCATGCAAGGTCCAGCAGCAGTAGGTGGCAGTGTCACCTTCCTTTCTTAAGACAATTTCTAAAGGTGAACTCTGAGGAAGGAAGATAAAATGAAAGCTTATCTTAACACTAAATATACTTTTTGGAGTTAGTAAATTATATGTTGATATCTTAATTTTACTATTAATCGATTCTGATTCCAGTCCATTAGGAACAGTTTGCACGCACTTCAATAACCTGGTTACTGCAAATATGCACCTTCGTGCAGCAGGCCGATGGTCACATTTCAACCCTCCCCTCATCTTAAAGCATGGCTTACTGGTTTGACTGTATTTGTGATGCAAGAGGCTGCTTTTGTGTGTGTGTGTGTGTGTGTGTGTGTGTGTGTGTGTGTGTGTGTAGTGAGAGTGAAGGTTTTCCTCACAGAGGCAAAGAGCCAAATGTTCAGTGGTGACAACTGACTTACTTTGCCTTACAGTATATGTGGTACTTAGTGTCAGTTTCATATTTGGTCAGAGCTACTTAGTTGTAATTTAATTTACCTTTAATGGAATTATCTGGAAAAACAAGGACGTGTTGTGATCTGTACTCTCAACCCACCGCTCAGCTCAGAAATTTATTAACATTTCTAATAAAACTTTACCCCTAACCTTGACACCTGATAGCATTGTAAGGTTAATTTATTCAAGCTAAAACAGGGTGTTAAGTTGCTTTTTAAAGGTGCAACATTTAACAATATCATTGTGTGTCAAAAGAATTGTGATAACCTGTTGTGATTACTGATTGAGAGATGTGTTGTAGTCTATGTCTCATGTCCACTGTCATTTTGGCTGCTTGCTTTTTCTCAAAATTGAGACATTTCCAACGCTAAAAGCAGTCACATGCAGTGATGGTGTAGTTACCTCTGTGCTTTAATTAATCCTGCGGCTTTATTACATCCTGTGGCGCACAACGTTAAATGTGACACACAATACATGCAGGTACAGGGTTGTCGCGCTAAGTCTAAAAAAAGTGGTTACGATTCGTTTACGTTGAAATTTTCTGGCTTACGGATGCATTTATATATGGTCCCTGCTGAGAGAGAATGACTGCGTGCATGGTGCTTCCTCTTGGGCTGATGTCGAGTTACAGAGATGATACTTACCACACATCATTAGACTATTTGGTCTCCTTGTGCACACGAAGGAGCTGATTCAAGAACCAATTAAGTGGAGTGTTGTGTTGGGGATTTTTGTCACAGCAAATGTGTACTGAGGGAGCAAGACGAAAATATAATTTGCCGAAGCAGCTACTGAGGTATAGAAGATATCTGAGGTGTGATGATTCATCTAGCTGTGATGCCGCTGCAGCTGGACAAGTAGCGGCTGGCCAATTTAAAACCAAGGTGCTTGCCGTCTATTGAATTTTGTGTTCCAGATGTACGAGGGCAACCTTACTGGGAAAAACTGAGAACTGGCTGCACTACAGAACAAAAAAAGATCCTGCAGAAAATGGCAGTGCTCATCAGCACCTCTAGATGTTACTGAAAGAAGTCTGTGCTTTCATTGCTCACAATCACACCCAGAGAGGCTTCTCGCCAATTTATAAAGAATGGGGATCAGGCTTTTTTAAATCTTATATTAACAGTACTCCAGCTTCCTCTTTATTGGCTCAGGTGCCTTTAGATCTTTAGTGCGTACAATTTTAAAGGTGTTCTGTTTAAAGTTGCACTTTAATGTTTAACAGTGATAGACACAGTTTCCCATCATTTTTCTTTCTTGAACCTCTGCAATCACTGATCTATGAGTTGAGATGACAACATTAGGTTATGTGACTAATCACTGTGATGGAAAATTTAGTTTTTGTAATGTTTTACTCTATGTTACTTTAATTATGCATGCTTTTTAACTCTGTTTATGTTCTGTAAGATTAACCTTAAGCATGGCAGAAATAAATGTGTCTGCAGAGCTGCGTCCTGACTTAGACTTAATGACTTTTATTGTTTTATGACTTTGACTTCATTACTTTATGACTTCAGTACTTTATTGTGTTATTACTCAGTTCCCAAGGCCTGCATTTGGAAGATGCAATGTGGGCAGTACCTATTTACTATAAAGACCGGTAACTGAAAAGCTTGAGTTGCCATTCTCTGTGTGCCACGTTGTGGTGTGTACACGGTGGTCCGTTTCTGCTGAAATGTAAATAAACGTTTTTGATAATAACAAGCGCTATGTGTTTAGATTTCAGATTTCCACCACATTACTTAACGTGCATTCACTTGGGACTGAAGAATAGCGATGTCCACCTTGGGGGTGTCGGTAAGAACCCACAGGACGCTCTTATCTAACACAACGGCACAGTATTGCCACCACTGAGGATTGCAGGTGTTGTGTTGAAGGATGTGTGGTCTACAACAAGAACGCCTACCAAAGGTGCCAGAATATAATGAGAATTCAAGAAACCAGATATACTTCACTTATATGGCTTATTACTGGAAATGCAATTAAAATCTCCCATCATCTGATTAGTGTAGTATGAATGCTTCACAATACTTATCAACTAAGAAACTGTCATATCAAACTAGTTACAAATGTACACGTGAAAGAAGTTTCCTTTAATTTGCAAACGTAATGCAAACGTACTTCCATTACATAATTACTGAATGTGCAACACCATGTGATCAACAGTGCAGCTCCGACACCAGAGGGCACTCTCACAACTACCAACAGCCTTTCCAACACTAATATTACCTCACATAAAGCCTAACTTGTGGGAAGGGTGTGTGACAAGTCCCCAGGAAGTGCGCCAGGCTTTGAATCCAATTTGACATAGAGGCCAAATCTTGTAATTACAACTTCCGGGTCTATCACGTGATGCACACTGGCCCCATGAGATGTTTTCCCACACACTTACATTGTGAAGAGACCAGTATGAACACTTAAATATCCCTTATTTAAATCATTATGTCCCATAAGCTGTAAAATGCATAAATAGCAGAATCCAGAGTTATAGAGTCACTGTCATTCATGTGAGCCTGAGCTGTAAAGGCAGGGCTAAAGGAAGCACCAGTGCGCTTTCTCTGTGGGCCGCACCACGCAGAAGCTATGCGGTGATTTTATACCCGGGAAGTTGAACTCTCTTGGCTTAATGCACCTCTGAGCTGAACAACTTTCCCTCACCAGACCTCAACCCATTTGAGCATGTTTTTTAACATACTCAAGACAAAACTGAGGGCAGGAAGACCCACAGACAAGCAGCAGCTGAAGGCAGCTGCAGTAAAAGCCTGGCAAAGCATCTCAAAAGGAGGAAACTCAGCATTTGGTGAAGTCCATGGGTTCCAGACTTTCAACCAAGTATTAAAAATAATCCTTATATTTATAATTATGTTAGTTTGTCCAATTACTTTTGAGCCTCTGAAAATGGGAGACTTTGTATGAAAATGGCTGTAATTCCTAAACGGTTAATGTGATATTTTTGTCGAATCCCTAGATTTAAAGGTGAAAGTCTACTCTTCAATCACATGATTGCTTCATTTCCCGTTGTGATAGTGTACAGAGGCAAAAGTACAAAACTTGTGTCACTGTCCAAATACTTATGGACTGCCTGGCCAAAAAAAAAGTCCCCACCTGGATTTAACTAAGCAAATAGGTAAGAGCCTCCCACTGGATAATTACTGCATGGGTGATTATGTTTCAGCTGGCATCAAGTTATTTAACCCTAACTGACGCAGTGAGAAGCTTCTCATTTCTTAAACAACCATGTCGAAAGACACATCCTGTGGTCGTGGAAAAGATGTTTATCAGTTTCAAAGGGTCAAATTATTGGCATGCGTCAAACAAAACATCTAAGGAGATTGCTGAAACTACTAAAATTGGGTTAAGAACTGTCCATTATTAAAAACTGGAAGGATAGTGGGGAACCATCATCTTCCAGGAAGAAATGTGGTCAGAAAGAAATGCTGAATGATCATGATCGGTGAGCACTTAAACGTTTGGTGAAATCAAATCGTAAAAAAACAACAGTACAACTTAGGGCAATGTTCAATAGTGAAAGTAAGA
Organism: Gadopsis marmoratus; assembly: GCA_036023855.1. Taxonomy (NCBI): domain Eukaryota; kingdom Metazoa; phylum Chordata; class Actinopteri; order Centrarchiformes; family Percichthyidae; genus Gadopsis; species Gadopsis marmoratus. Next base: position 8,998 of record JAVQJF010109791.1, on the reverse strand, counting down.
GCATTTCCACACACACACAATGCGAAGGGAACTCAAAGGATTGGGACTAAACTGCTGTGTAGCTGTAAGAAAACCACTTATCAGTGAGGCTAATCGGAAGAAAAAGGCTTCAATTTGCTAGGGAGCATAAAGATTGGACTCTGGAGCAATGGAAGAAGGTAAGCTTTAGAGGTGGTGGTTGGTGAATGTTTATTTACTTTGGACAGAGCCAGGCTAACGGTTTGTCCTTTTCCCAGTCTTTATGCTAAGCTAAGATAACCACCTCCTGGCTCTAGCTCCATACTTAATGCACAGATATGAGAGTGGTATTCATCTTGCCGTCACATCTCTAAAAGAGAAAGTGAAAGATTTCATTAAAACACTCATGCATTAGGTCTTGTTTAGTAGCAGTTCATTGCAATCCCACACAGACTCAGTGTGCTGCCTTCACTACTCTGTCTTTCTGAAAGCAATTACTCAGAAAAATCACTTTGGGTCTTGCTTGCTGTGGCTTCTCCCTCTTCCTTGATCTTTTGTTACAACTCTGTATGCTCTTTCTCTTGATTTTTTTTATTACAGCTGTAGTGAATCACCCTCCTACAAATATCAGATTGTTTTTATAGTAGAGAAAAAATATCTGAAATCATGCTGTTTTCACTAAGCCTTTTTGTGAGCTGGAGGATGCGGACTGTGCCCAGGTGATGGCTAAGAAACCTTTTATGATGAAAATGTATTCATATGAAGCTTGTATTAATCCTACTAATCCTACTTTACATTTAACAAACAAACATGGTATCGCAGTATGGATCAATCCACTCAGACCGGGAGCTGGAAGTAAACCTTCCAACCTTTGGCCCTCTTTCAAACAAAAAATGTTTTCGCTGTACAATATTATATGTACTTTTGCAACTTCATGCCACTCAAACACATGTTTTACATACATTTAACATTATATATACCCACTCCATTCTTGATGCTAATTTGGACATTTGTGATGCAAAGCGGTAAGGCAGCAAATAAGCAGACTGCTGCTAGGAGCAAGGTCATAATGTTTGTGCGGGAGTTGTTTGCATCATCTCATCTTGTGACCCTGCCTTTATTAAAAGGGGTTGGTAGCACGCATGAAGAAGCAGGTACTCGTGGACACAAATAACACATTTATTTGTTCGTACCGTTAAGTGCTGGCCTGACTGAGATGTGGGTGCTGGGATTAGTGTCACGGTGGGAGGTGCAGGCAGCAGGGGAAGGACCCAAACGCAGTGCAGTTCAATGATGTATTGTAAAAATAGATGCCTTACACAAAGGTACAGGCAGGTAGGCAGGCAGGCAGGCAGGCAGGCAGGCAGAGGCTTGAAGACAGAACGCCACGCGGGATAGCTACATAGCAACAAGGCACATGGCAACGAGAACAAACCGACAAAGGAATAAAGGATCTGGATAAGTGAGAGCAGGTGAACAAACAGAACGTCAGGTAGCTGTAGGGCTGATGAGGGCAGTGAGAACAGGTGAGCAGGTGAATGAGGACAAATTGAAATCCCTTAACCTACAGGATATGTAACTGCAAAACAAATAGTACTCAATTGCCATCCACTGGAGTGGTAATTTTGGGTCTCTATCGTCAGATCTTTCATCGTGTGAGTATAATTTACCCCACTAAAGCAGTAAATAGCATCCTTGTTTGCTGTGGATTTCTACGGGCAATGTCAGTCGTGGCCTTTACATGTATGATACAGAAGAAAAGAAGTGAAAAATGAAAAAGAAATGACTTAAAGGAAATGATAAACATGCATACGCAGTACTTTCCACTTGAAGTGTGTCGAGCTCATCCTGTCAGACGTCACTCTCACCTGTTGACCTTGCGTCCATTGTACAGCGCTTCTGCCGTATCCAGCTCCACACTTCTACACCTGAATGTCTTTTGATGAATAACTGAATCGCATTATCGCACCGACTGCCTAATGGTCGCCGATACAGCCTCCCTTTGAAATCGTAGGCCTAATTGAAAGCGGCAGTTATGTAATAAGTGATATTCAATGTGAGAAAGGAAGTCAGTGAGCGTATACACAGTTTCTGTTTTCAGTGCAAATTTCCCACAAAGTTTAGTTTGACCCGATGAAATATTCCTTTTAACACACCCTGGGCAGTGAAGGAGACGCGCAGCAGTGCGTAAAAACCCAATCACCGGCTCTTCAGACATCTCACCCACCGACGCAAGGGAAAGTGACATTGGAGAAGTGAAGCATTTGGAGCTTTGTGTGAAGGGTAACGGAGGATCTTGCTTGGCTGCGTCTTCACCACCCACAAAAAGAAGAAAATGTTCTCCTACGCTGCCAAGAGAGCGTTGGAACCAAGCTCAGGTTATTGAAGTGCACACAGAACAGAGCGACGGCAGCAGGTTTTGTGGAGCAGCTTCAAAATATCAGGTACAGGGTTGAAGTCTCGATGTATGCTGGGGCTGTATATACTGTATTTATCCTATAGGGAAAGTCAACAGGACCTGGACTTCAAATGATCATCCATTTTATACATATACAGTTTGTATCAAATATATATATCTAGATATATATTTGATACGTTAAAGCTGACAAGTTGCTCATACTGTTCATTTTTGCAGTCAAGGCTATTTTGACATGTGTTTGTTTCCCAAAAATCAAAGTCAAGAAAAAAGGCAGCCAGTGCAATAATTAAGAACCTGGGGTGGAAAAAGAAAAAAATTCGACATTGAAAAAACAAAAATTCCCTGGTTGACTATGGAGTTATTCCACACAAAACACGAGTTCTTTTCTCTGGGTGTTTCTTTTTTTTTTAAATGTTAAATATGGTATGCTCACACAAAAGGTAGTGCATGATGGTGTCTTTACACTGCACCAGAAAGAAAGGGGTAGGTTCCCCCTGAATCATGTGATGTATAGCACTTGATATTGATAGAATACGCTCAGAATTGGCAGAAATATAAAACTATGTCCAGGCCTTTTCTTTGTCTATGTAGGTTTAAGAGGGTTAAGGGTGAAAAAATCGTTTGGGACCATTGCCTTAACTTTGTCCGTCCTGAACACTTCTCTTATCTTGGTGTCTACATCACCACCTTTGTATAGGGGCTTTGTCTCTGACAACGAGCACTTGATTTGTTTCACACAGTGTCTCCATCATGACACAAATTAACAGCAATAAAGTTGATATATATGAAGTTGGACTCTATTAACTGTTGGTGTATATGTTTTCTTCAAGCCCGCACGGTGTGAGAAAATAGACGACATGAGGAGACTGAAGAGATTCCAAAATACATGTTATTTATGAGAACACATTTATTTTGAATTACAACAATGATAGGCCCATATGATGAACAGCAAGATTATCACGGCAGCGAGTCGCGGATTCTGTGTCCTGAAAACAAGACGAGAGACATTTAATGTATCTGGATCTGTAATGTAACAGACCTAAGACACGCAGCCATGCTATAATTTAGAGACATGGAAAAAGCTAAATGAGAGAGGGAGTAACAATTGTGTCCAATTTTCAGTCTCCTCTCTTCTCTGCTTTTAATATCCATCAACTCCAGACAAAATGATCTGCCCCTTTAGCTGAATGCTCCCAATATGTTGACCAGCTAGTTGGCTGACATTGTTTGTCTGGCATTTGGTGCTGGGCAGGTAGTTCATCAGAGCTTTTTCACCAAAAATGAAAGAGATACTCTGTAGAGCTGAGGGGAACTACAGAGTTGGATGGTAATTTGCATGAGTTTGTCAGTACGAGCGGCACCTTTCATATTACACATAGTTATTTAAAGCTAGAGTGCGGGACCTTTTAGATATGAATGAACGTCGATTACATACGATGGAGACCGGGAATGTGGCTACCCAGGTCATAAAACAAGAGAAAATCAAAAATGGTACAAATGAAAAGTTCAAAGATTAATACTTCATAATTTTTATCACAGCGATCTTTTTTAATGGCATCTCCACTCATAAATTTGTCAAGTGATTTGCCTGCGCTTTGCTCTTCAACTGCTCCACCCAAAGTCTTAATAAAATAAGACAGATCAAAATATTATCAGATTGTAGATGATGAAAACTGAGTTATCAGTGAGTAATAGACTCATCCTCATCTTTTCTTGCTCACGCCAAGTTCTTCCGGCTTAACAAATGAACAAACCAAAGATATTGACACCCTATGAATATTAATGAACGCTAATGAAGTGCAACCAAAAACACCTACCGAATGTAGTGCAAAATGTATTCAGTCTGTAAATTATTAAATAGATTTGGCAGCAGGTGAGAGTTATGCAGTATTAAATTATCTCATGGCCCGGTTAATTATCTTCCTGCTTGGGAAAATACATCCAGCGCACAGCATCAGTGACGAAGATGAATGGAGATTGTGGTGAAGTGATGCGCAATATGCTCATATAGTTTCGTCTGGTGTGACTGCGACGGTGCAACTCTGTGCTACTTTAAGTAAGTTTGTCAAACTGTGCATACTGTCATTTTGCTGAATAGACAGATAACAGTGACATCCCTTGCTCCGCCTAGCTAAAACGAATGCAGTCTAATACAAAAGCCGTGCAATAAACCCTACCTTCATCAAGGTGACTTTTTGTTTTTGAGAGGTGTCGATTTCACTGCATAATCATTTTGGCTAAATAACACGAACACCTCTTTGTATATATAACATTTTAACCATCATGAAGGTGGGATGTATTAGGCTGCATTACTTTTAGCTAAAGTTACCTAATAAACTGGTAACAGGGTGTACATCTCCAGTGTGTGTACCGATAGGGTGTGGAAAACAATTACGCTCCACGCTCCGCTACTAACCTGATGTTTAAAAATAAAATGTCACGGTAAGCAATACATTGGATATTAAGGTGGAAAAAAAAGACTCCCTGGGATGTGAAAGAGTTGCTTGTACTTTGAATTCCACTGAAGGCTCGACAGCCTGTTCAGCTCAGTGTGTTGGTTTGTTGGTTTTTATGATCGAGTCCCAACAGCTCCCACACACACACACACACACATACACACACGCACGCACATGCACACACACACACACACACACAAATATAAAGCTGTGGTCAGCTGCTCCTAGCACACACATGCCCGGCACAAAATGTCAAGCACCTCGCGAGCTAACACCCAGATTTTTTTTCTCAGGAGTTGGTGGACCAAACCAAAGCTAAAAGGCCAGTGAAGATTGGACAGCGCATCAAGGCAGCTCAGAAAAGGTACTGACCGGACATAGTTATCTTCGTTGCCATCTTCGATGTTCACCTTGGAATAAAGAACAGTAGTGAGTCAGTTATAAGGACTGAGGATTGTTCTTGGCGTTTTAGATGGCCATGTTAGATGAGCATAAAAAAAAACCATATGGTGCAATATCACTTTTTAAGAAGAAACGGTCTTTATTATTGCGAAACTGTCTAAGTTGTATTGGACTAGTTCAAGAGCAGAAGCTAAGACTGGCTTTGTGAAACCAACCCCTGGTACACGTTAGATAACGCTGAGTTTGGCTTAAATTAGATAAAATGAACCACTTGGTTCTTTGTATTAAAATTTAATTCAGTTCTATTTATATAGCGCTATATCGTAGCAAAGTTATCTCAGGGCACCTTTTCATATAAACCAGGTCAAGACCAACTCTTTATGTACAGAGACCCAACAATTCCCACCATGAGCAGCACTAGGAGACAGCGGCAAGGAGAAACTCCCTTTTAACAGGCCAAAACCTTGCCCAGACCTAGAACCAGAACCAATTCAATTCAATTCAATTTTATTTATATAGCGCTATATCATAACAAAGTTATCTCATAGCACTTGTTAATATGGAGCAAGTCCAAGCCAACTCTATATGTACAGACCCAACAATTCCACCATGAGCAAGCACTCTGGCTCTGGGTGGGTGGTCATCTGCTCGATTGGTTGGGTTGAGAGAGAAAGACAGAGGGGGAGAGAAAGTAATGTAACACTAGTGGCATTGATGGTAATATAAATAAAAATAATACTAATAGCAATATAATAATAGTAGTACTAATAATAAGAGCAGGAACATGGGGTAGCAGGTGGCTGCAACCACAGATCCAGACTCTACAGATCCAGACTCCAGAGAATAAATGGAAGCAGTCGAAATAGTAACAAGCATTAATGGGATAAGAGTTGTGAAAGTAAACTTAGTTGAACTCATAACTTATCATTTAATCATATGTTAATCATCTATTCATAATCATTTGCTTGTATACTTAATATTTAGTAATTATATAGTTGTGTATTTAATTTAATTAGCTAATATTTCCCATTTTAACTCACATTTTAACCAGTTTCATGTGTTAAGTCTCTAGGTGTGTGTGCAAGTTGAGCCACGTGGCTCTCGTTTAAGAGGTCAAAAAGGTCAGCTATGGAATGCAGATCCTAGTGTGCATACGTTTCTCTTCAAAAGACTAGCTCAAGACAGTTCCTATAGGTCCAAACATATATGATATGTACAGTGACCAATGGACATGGACTTTCATTGTCTCTAAAACACTGTAAAAACTGTTCTGGTATCCTTTCTTTGAGATACTTGTTGGCTTCTGACGGTCTCCTATTGTACAATTTATCTTTATCAATGACCAGTACGTGTTTCCTGTGCTTTGCTGAACCCGAAGAGCATAGAGCAGTTCTTTCCACGACAGAGTGTGTAAAGATGGAGAGGGGGAGGAGGAGAGAGGAGCTCAGTGCATCATGGGAAGTCTCAGTCTAGGCCTATAGCAGCGTAACTAAGGGTCCCCCCCTTAGTTATGGGCTCACCTGAGTCAGCCCTGCTATAAGCTTTATCAAAGAGGAAAGTCTTAAGCCTACTCTTGATGAGGGGGTCGGCCTCCTGTACACAAACAGAAGAGGAGCTGGAAGGAGCTGAAGGCTCCGGCTCACATTCTACTTTTAGAGACTCTAGGAACCACAAGGAGCCCTGCATTCTGGGAACGGAGTGCTCTAGTCGGGTAATAGGGTGCTATGAGCTCTTTAAGATATGATGGTCCCTGACCATTAAGTAATTGTTAAAGTTCTATGAGATAGCTTTGTAATGATATGGCACTATATCAATAACACTTAATTAAAATTGAATAGTAGGTGAGGAGGATTTCAAATTTTATTCTGGATTTTACAGGGGCCAGTGTAGAGGAGCTAATATTGGAGAAATGTGATCCGTTTTCCTGGTTCTTGTCAGTAAACGTGCCGCAGCATTTTGGGATAATAGAGCGTTGTAATAGTCCAGCGTAGACGTAACAAATGCATCAACTACTTTCTCTGCATCATGTGCCTGATTTTTACAATGTTACGTAGGTGAAAACAGGCAGTCCATGAAGTTTTTTTTACATGCATATCCTGATGTGATCAAAGAAAACTCCAAGATTCCTTATGATGGCGCTGGAGGCCAGGGCCATGCAGCCCACCCAGAATCTGGTTCTGCTCGAGGTTTCTGCCTGATAAAACAGAATTTTTACTTGCCCGTGTCACCCTGCTGTTGCTCATGGTGGGAATTGTTGCGTCTATATACAGTTCTGGAAAAAATTTAAGAGACCACTCTAAATTTTCCAACGTTAATTTTACTCTAACACATACCGATAAATAGTAAAACCAGAGAACTGACATTTTTGCAGTGGTCTCTCAATTTTTTCCAGAGCTGTATATATAGAGTTGGTTTAGACCTGCTCTATATGAACAAGTGCTGTGAGATAACTTTGTTATGATATGGCGCTATATAAATAAAACTGAATTGAATCAGATGATTAACATTTTTTTATTTAAGTGGTCACAACCACAACCACAACCAGTATGCAACAAGTGACAAATGTCAGAAGTGGACTTTTCTTTGTTTTTAGGGATCACAAGCAGAGGTGTGGACTAGAGACTAGAGATACATGAATAGGACTCAGTCACATTTGTTTTAACAAATGTGTTTTAACAAATAAATATACATTTTAAAAATAATTCATGATTTGTTTAAATGTGATATATTATTACGCTGTTAAAATAGCATTACATTTGGTAAAGAGCACATCATGACTTGTTTACGACTCCAAAGTCAAAGTTTAAGACTCAGTCTTGCTTTTGGACTTAAGTGCAAAGAACTGAGACTTACTTGTGACTTGCAAAACAATGGCTTGGTCTCTGATCACAAGCCTAAAACATTGGGAAACGCTGCTGTGTAACACATAACAGAAACAGAAATGCTCATTTTAATGTGTATGCACTTACAAATGGTATGGGATACGTTTGATCATCATACAGCACAACTCCATTCAAACCCAAAGGGTTGGTCTCACACTGGACCTAGGATGGGGATGATAAATAGAACAGGAGCATAGCATTTTTATTATGCTCATGTAAAATTAGTAGTATTTCATGTTAAATATTTGCGATATATTTAAAGATTATGATGTCAAAGATGTTTATAGTGTGTGTGTGGGCCAAAAGGTAGAAAATAATTACACTCACTGGAGGAGACGAGGCTTCCGGTTGTATGATTTGAACCTGAGTGTGAAACAGCAGAACAATGATATTTTATATTAGATATACATGTCTGTTTAAGTTGATGAGTTAGACTCATTGATGTGCCCACTTGCCCCCCCCAATATTATTATACTCTGTGCCTTGGCTGATTTCACCGCTCTACATTTCCTTCGTGTTTTGGTTTTTGCCCCTGTGTTTTTCTGTTCGGACTCTCTAGTATCTCAGCCTTACCTGCCTGTTACCTTTTAATAAAATCACTCAAACTGACTTACTGTTGTCAGAATAAATAGCTAATCATGTGTTTTATTTTCTTATGACTTATATTTTACTATATTGCAATAAGCTGTTGATCGATCTTCTATAAACTGCGCGCTTCATATGATAAAAATGTGCTGTACCATGCAATGGAACAGTTATAAGTATGTGCTCACAAGTGCTGTCGAAACCAGCGCTCAGCACCCCTGTGTAGAAAGGTCAAGCAAAGTTCTCAGTAACTGGTTCCTGTTTTGTGTTTTCGAGAACTGTGTGCTGTGTGACCT
>JAVQJF010109774.1:0-22684 GCA_036023855.1 Gadopsis marmoratus | reverse complement strand
GTTGTGCGCTGAGTTTGTGGAGGACAGATCGCTGAGTTTAAGGATCACAGTTTGAATCGTCATCACCAGACTAACATGATGCATTGTGGGAACGGACATCTGAAGCTTTGCTAGCTACGCTGCAAAATCAACAAGATGTTTTTACCAAGCTGCACACATCATGGGATGGAGCAGTCAAAACCAGCATGGTGATTTCCCACAAAATCAGTAAGTTAAACCTCAGACATTCAACCTGACTTCAGTTCAACACAGACCGGATTTCTGTCACTGACCAAGAAAAAAAAAAATGAAAAAAGCAATTGGACTATAAACTAAATAGCAATAGTACTTGTTACTTTTTTGTATAAATTGGTCTTTGAAATACTGAAAAAAACATGCTCATTTTCAAATTTGTTTTGTGAATGTTGATTAAATGGCCTTATAATGTTGCCGTTTTTACTATTCTTGCTCCACATTTTCATAACATCTACTCTTATCAAAACCACACAATTTACTGCATTTTTATAAAGAAATCAAATTAATATTGAGGTTAGCTTATTGCTCGGGCCCACAACAACAGTCTCAGTTTCTCATGTGGCCCCTTGGGAAAATTAATTGCCCACCCCTGCATTACAAGAACTTGGTGTATCACCAGAGCTTTCTTCTAATGTGTACTTATGAAAACAAAAAAATATGAAAAAGTCTTTGATGCTAAAAAAGACTAACCTGTTTCCCTTAAATAGATAGATTTTTTTGTAAATAAATTTGACTTGATTTGACATATGGCTGGAGGCAAGTGGTGACTAAACATGAATGACTGAAATGCAAATGCAACATTTGAAAAGCAAACCACGGGCCAAAAAATCTGACAGGGCAATGTTTTCAAAGTTCAGGCAGCACTGATATGTCCAGCCTGTCTGCCATTGTGAATGGCATATCTTGCATCTAATGAATTCCAAAACAAACCAAGAGAAAGCAATGTACTGTATACTCTCACTCATGTTTCTGTCCAATCAGTGCAGCTGCACCACTAGGCCAGCCAAATACTCCATGCAAGACACCTCTCCACTAAAGTGTGTGGTATATCAAAACTTAGTTTATATAACAAACACACATATCTCAGCTTCTTTGGGCCTTGTTTGAGGTTATGAACCAGTAATCCACACACAATCATTGAGATGCTGTATTTGTGTATAAATATCCCTTTTTCATGAAAATGTTCTTTTCTCAAATACATCCTCAAAACAAGCTAATGAGAAGAAAGTGGTAGGCAGCTAAATACAAAAAGTGTATCTAGCACCTGTATCTGAAGCATGTGACATGCATTCAAACACTAGCATTAGAGTAAAAAATTTTAGATGACACATTTTTTGTATGCCAAAGTTAATTGTTGTATACCTTACTAACATTGATTTTTAGGCCTCATAGAAATGAACGTAGACATTTGCTAACATCTTTAATGGTGGTGTTTAATATGAAATGTGTTAGCAAGTAATTACAAAAACAATCTCATGGTGTAATTGCATCACAATGGATAAAAAGAATATAGTATATAGCACAATAAAAGCTTAGAGATTTTGAATGTACTCCTTTCTTTAGCTCTGTAATAAGCTAAAGCAGGAAGGAATTTTTTGCTTTTATGCCATGTTGTTTTGCATCATCTCGGGGGGCGAAAATAAAAACCATTTGCAGGAGAGAAACAAAGAGGCTAAATAAGCTGGCAGTTGACAGCGGAGGGAAATCAAAGTCCTTGGGTTAAATGGGATTGTGGGTCAGATGACTAGACATCTTTGCCTTTCCGTTCACAGCCATCCTATTGTCCCTCAGAGAAAAATCATCCCCCCACTTCTACCCTACCGAACAACACTCTGTCCCTCCATCCCTGCCTCCTATCCCCTCAACAGCCCTCCATTTGCTTCAAAGGTGGGAGTATTTCATCTTCCGTAACCCCACTGCAAGACAGAGCCTTCCCTTATTGCTACTATGCAAACACAAAGTGAGCCAACCTATTACATATGTGGATTTGTGTGTGATTTTTTAGAAATATAGACATTTCTACTCTTCAATTTACCTTCAATCAAGAAGCATAACAACAGTGAAATCACAGAATAACCCTGCTAAAAATACACTTTGTGATGCCACAGTGGCATTGGATCCTATATTTGGACATGTAATATAGGGCCCTCATTATTTAGTCCTACAGGAGCCTGTCTATAGAGCATTAATATAAATCACCATGATGTCAATTGAGAGTAACAGAGACAGGCAATGGCTGAGAAAATGGCACTCAATCTGCACACAGATGAGAGTAATCCTTTATTAATCATCATGTTTTCTGTGATTACCAAACCACAGTACATCAAAAGCAGTGTTCTGTTCATGTTCATAACTGCCTCCCAATACAGCCAACATCTCTCCCTGTCCTATACCTGGATTGTGTGTATCAGACTGTGTGGTGACAAGGGGCTCTGCAAACACTGCCAGGCAGCAAAATACATATCAATGTACTCAGAGCGTTTAGTGCCTAGAATTAATCAAATTATAATTTAATCATCTGATCAAACAGCAATTAGCATAATCACTTCTGGGGAAGGCCTGATAGAGCAAAATGGAGCTGGGGGCTAGCAAAACTCTAATGAAACATTTGCCAGAATTTTTGAAAATGTTACACATTTCAGGCTACAAGCTGGAAGATGGGTTTTGAATGCTAATCAGCACAGATTGGATATTCCTAATGAATACATCCAATAGTCAGCCACAGAGGAAGAAATTGCCAGTGAAGTGCTGATTTAATAATTTCTTGTTGGTGATGTCTTTTAAAGTTTAATATTCAGTTTTCCTCGCAAAAAAAGAAAATTACATGCATTATTATATTTTTTATTATTTAATGTTATTATTATTTTTATTTCCCATTCTCTTTATCCCATCTGATGAAGCCACACCCTGCTCTTGTAGTGCACCATATTACGGGCATTTCAACCAATGTTTTGCTGCTGTAGGAGAATTCCCAGGTAACCTCTACCTATTTTCTTACAAAGACTATACAACAAGGACCTGATCACTTGAGATTCTCAGGTTCAACATGTACTATGATTTCACTAATTACAATATCTTGATTGAAGCCTTTTGTCCATGTTTATTATCCACAGAATTCAAGTTCTGTTGATGAAGTAATTCTGTAAATAATCTAATTTATCAGTTTACTAGCCTTGTTGGCCACTTAAACAGAAAACAAAGAGGCTGCATTCTCATATCTTATGTTTGAGGGCTAATTGGATTTCCACATTTAGCATTTAACAAATCACACTCTATGTAGTCTACGAGTTAAGCAAAGCCAGTGTATTATGAACAGAAAATACAAAGAAGCTAGGCTGTTATGGTAGTGTTTGTCATTACTGGCATTGTCAACTTGCTTTAAGTTTGTGGTTGAGGAACAAATATTAATTTATAAACAATATGAATTCTGTTTTAGGAGTCATCTGAGCAATTTAAACTATTACTGATGTGAATTATGTGTTTATTTGAGCTGCTTGAAGACTACTGTATTTTCATGCCTTTTACATGTTTGATCTCTAAAGAATTTAAGAAAATAAATGGTGCATTGCAGTGCAAGACAGCCTTTCATTTTGTACATCTTAGAAGAATGTCAGAATGATGTAAAAGCGTAGGAAATGTTATTTCAGATGCCAGAATTGTCACAAGGACAAACAGACCCTTTGTTAAAAGCTTTTTGACCTCAGTAAGAATTTACTGTGGCCACACCACAAAGGTCATGCAAGGTTAGAGGAGACACTGATGTATAGTGTCTTCTAGGTGATACAACACTATACAGAGAAACAGTGCAATGTGAGCCATTATTGGGTTTCAAATATTTCCACTGTATATTATTGAATTATTTTAATTAGTAGTTAAAAGCCTATTGAATTGACAGCGGTTTTAAATAGATCTATCTATCTATCTATCTATCTATCTTACTGGACAAGAGTTAGGGCCTCTGTATCAGTACTTAACTTTCCTCTCTTCTACTCAGATACATGCGTAAATAGTAATAAAATCACTCTGTGTATGCAGACAGGGGTCTGTCTATATCCAAGATGGACACGAAGAAATCTCAACAAGGAAAGAGTCTCTGTTGGGGTCGCTTGGCAACAATTCCATCACCCCAGTGGCCAACCTTTCCTCCTATCAATAACATTCATAATGCAACTACAGTATCTTGTATTAGAAAAACACACTGAACCAAATGTCCGCTATTGCAGATATATTCGGAGTAGAAGCAATCAATATACACAAAAGGTTCAACATCAACATTTGCTAATGTATCACCATTTCTCAATTTGATTCCAAGAACATCTGCTCGAGGCAACTAAAGCAAGCTAAGAGTTTAGGCAACTAAAATCACTAAGATTAAAGAAAGAAACATACTCTGGTTAAATATTTAAATGTCAAAGCAAGCACTAACCCTGATCTCTGGAGTAAGGCCAAGTACTGTGTTTAGAGCTGCAATGGTTAGCTGATTAGTTAATCAAAAGAAAATGAATTGCCAACTAAATAATTGTTAGTTGCAGCACTTTATGAATGTCACCCATCTTCTGACTAAACCTTGCCAGTAAACATAATTATTATTACCAATTGGTTGTGTATGAACATAATGCTCTGACAACTTTAGAGGAAACCCCCTGATCCATCTTCCTACAATTGTTGCCTGTGACTTTTCATACCTGACAGCTAGGTAGATCTCTGTTCTCACTACTGTGAACACAACAAAGCTCTTTCCATGTCTGTCTTTATTATGACTGCAATTTTCATGATCTCAGAAGGGGTCACAACAGGGAAATATGTAAAAGGATCTATAATGATAAAGACTGTAAAGCAGATATTACATAATGGAGTGAGATCAGTCTAAAAGACAGTACATCTCACAGAGGTTCCTCTGCTATTGAATAGTTGCAGTGGGTCATCTTAGCTGAGCTAGAGCTGCCAACCAGCCCAAAGCTGTAATTTTATGGGTCTGAATATGACAGCATTATAATACCACAGTATCAACCTGCTGCTCTATATTATGATGAAAGCCTACAGACACAAACAACACAACTAATTGCCATCTTGTAATGTCACCAGTCCAGTTAACAGATGCCAAAAACTATGGTCAATTTTTTTTTCATAGCTTACTCACCAATACTGTATCGCTGTCTTATTGTTTGTGTCTCACTCTTATACATTGATGCATTGTCATTTTGTAAAAACACTAGAAATGAATGTGACACAAAATGTTAAAGGAATTGTAGTAATAAGCTTTTCTATCTCTCTAAAGTGTGATGTATCAGCCAATCACTGCTTCATGTAACAGAATACTTAAAATAACCCAAAAATAATATTCTGTCAAAGTGTGCTTTCTGTCTTTGGATGCAAATTCTGTCACAATTGATGGGTTATTAACAAATTAAAGACCAGTAATCTGTGATTGTGACATCCACGTGAAGTGGCAGATATATATGAATGTCAGAATTTGGTAAGCATCTATAACAACGTTCATTTTCTATTAAAACTGTATACTATAAAACATTCACAAGCGTGGAAGTCTCCTAATAGCTGTTATATGTATCTGAATTTAAAAGGACTGCAGAGCGTTTTTCTACCCTATTTGAAAAAAGCCAAATTCTACCCCAAATTCAACTTCATATTTTCATGACATTTAATGAATCATCACACTGTTCTTGTGTCAGTTGTATCACAGATGTCCCCAGGAAAAGCAGCTGAAAGTATTGTTTTAACATTATTTTACTGTACTGGACTTCTATGACTTATACAAGTAAAAGTAGATTGTTACACTCAATATGTGCAAAACTGTAAACTAACACTGGTCTTTTTCCTATTAGATATACAATAAAGTCTGTTGAGTCTTAATCAGTGCCCATCAATATGATGCAAGTGCTGAAAGCGCTGAAGATAGCCTTATTTTTGCATGGAAATCCAGGCTGATTTGATATGATTCTTTGAGCTTTAGCTATCCACATAACACAAGCTGACACTGTGTTTCTCTTCCCTCTTTCTTCCTCCTCTTTTTCTGCCTCACTACACACTTTCATCTCCTTAAGCATTCTGGCCTGGGTTAAATGAAACCTTTAACAGTTCAATGTGCATCCATTAACATATGCTTGAGTCTACTCTCGTCTGAACAGGCGAGCTGAGGCGCAAGAACACACAGTGGAGCGACACAAAGATCTTGACCTGATGGCACTGACAAATCCTGGTGTTATTAGTGATTCCATGAGAATAGCACATCACTAATACATTCTACTGTAATAGTATGCCTCATCTAAATTTAAAACAAAAGAATAAACATCTTCCTAAATCTGACCAAAACTATAAAATTAATAAAAAAATCACAGCTCTGACCTAAATTCAAACAATCAAAATAAATGTTACTGAATGAGTCTGTGTTACACATTTTTTGTGAAATTAGTATAAAATAATCTAAAACTTTATTTAAAGTTTAATTATGTGTTTCCAGTCTTACATACATACATTCTGAAACACCAATGTATATGAGAAGAGATCATTTTCATCTTTTAGAATTCTGTTGTCATCACTATTTCTTCACTTTAATGCAATTATTAAAGTGAAGAAATAATAACCGGTGGTGGTGACACAGTTAATGTATGTATGTAAATAAATGTATGAATATTCTAGCACTGTCAGAAATCATAATGTAATAAACACATTGCTGCATCAGTAAATACAGTACTTCTAATCAGTACTAAAACACATCCAGACATAAATACTACTGACTTAAAAAGAATCACCGTGTTTCCAGTGACCTACATTGTGTTAACTGGTGCTGATATTAACATGCGACTGAGGAGCTGAGCTCAGTGGTTGTTTGCTGATGTGTGTTGCTGTGACTCTCTCAACATGTCCGTGACCTATGTGAAGTGACAGATGTATAACAAATATCTGCACAGACGTAGTTTCGCACTGGCCTTAATGTGACCTGTAAAGCAATGCTGTTTTGACTGCTAAAAATTGATCGACACAATAACATAGTACCATCAAATAGCCAGGCTACTCTTAAAGACTGGTCAAATGCTTCGCCTTTAGCACCAAGAAAGATAAAAAAAAGATTCTGGTTTGTAGATAGAAATGCAATGCTGTGTCTTTATGACATTACTATGAAAGTTTGTAAGATGGTGTAGAAATTACGATTACATTGTAAACTACTAATTTGTTTGGCAAAATAAGTTTTGAGCAAAACATAATTGCTGTCTGGATTATGTTCACTGGCATGTGCTATGTTTCTGGCCACTCGTGAGTCGTAGGGACACGGTCGGGTGGATGGTGGTTGAACTAAGTGGACTTAAACACTGGAGAGAAGCACTTTGGTTATTGAATTTTAATAAAGCAAACCTTTTCCCTAATCTTGACCATGTGCCTTAAATATAACCATAGAAAGCAAACTTTTCCCTAATCTTGACCAAGTGCCTTAACTATAACCATAGAAACTGTTGATCATGCTTCAGTTGCTACAAGCAGATATTGTATTGCAAGAGCGAATATAGAATATTGCCTTGTCATGCAAGGCTTTGCAGGTATATTCAGTATGAACATTCTGCAACTTGGCAGATACTTTCATTAAAAAGATGTTTCCTCATTATATTTAAAAAATAAATAAACTAGTAATATATACATGTAATTATTATTATTGATTATAATCTCTGTCCTTATCAGGGTTAAAATTGTGTCTTGGTTACTCCTGATCAAAATGAACCATCTAACTGTTGATGTCAGGGCGTTATGTATATTTAATCCTCTAAAATCATTGTTCAGCATGAAGGAGCTAGGAGACAGTTTCCTGTGTTTAATCTGTTGCTATTATGATCTCAGTCGTGGAAAAAATGTAGACATTAATCATGTTTGAAATCTGGATTAAGTCATACTGAAAATGCTTATGTTTCAATAAGCGGAGGCACCTTTTCTTCAGCAGCCCCTCTTCCACCTAAACTGAAAGCTAAAAATACACATGCACAGAGTGATACTAAGAGCCAAGTGAGGAGCTTCACTGTATATTTACACAGGTTATTAGTGTCCAATTGAGCATGTGACAGATCCCCCTCCCCCCCCCCAGTGTAGCTGAGCAAAAACAACATTTTGCCATTTCCCCAATTTCAACTCTTCATAACTCGAATATGTTGTTTCCATTCCATTTAGGTTTTAATAGACACTTCTGCAAGAGCACTTTAAAAGCTCAAGCACCACTGAAGTGAACTCTACAACAGATTTTACTCTCTACAGTGGTGAATTGTTTATATCTACTGAAGATAAGCTTGCAAATGTGTCCTCAACAGCTATTCAGAATATAATGAAGTTTGTACAGTTGATGCTATTCATTAATGACCACTGAAAAGCTAGAGATGTTGGTTGCAATCTTTTAAAGATATATTTCACTGACCGGCAATGCAAATATCAATAGCAACCATAAAACGATAACATAAACAGACTAAAATCTATTCAATTTAAATTAAAAATGAAATGTGACTCTCATAACTACCATCAGGAAAGCATGACAGGCTGAAGTCTATCAGGAATCTTTGTCAGGGTCACCTGAACAGAGTGCAGTGTTGCACAAGCCCACACTGCAGCAGCAACACTCATTACCCAGGTCTCCATAGAGACAACCTCAGCAGCCTGCACTGGACCAGAGCCCTAAAAGCCTTTATTTCACGAAGCTATCTTTCTGTCCGGAACAGGTGCAAAATTTACCATTTTGATGGAAGCTGCTCATTTAGACACATTTTTGCAGGTCTGTTCTGTGAGAACAAATGTGCATCAGAAAGACTATGGTCTAAGATCAACAATCACAGCCCTTTTATTCCGAGTACAATCAATATAGCATGGTACAGAAAGAAGCAATATACAAAGAGAAGATTGTAATAACACACTCTTCTAATTTTTGCCACAAAAACAACATTTGAATGTTTGAATCAATAGAAAAACATCTATAGAGAAAAGATGCATTGCATCTGTGAATATAAATCGCTCTGCATCAGTGGCAACAACAAATGTAGCATTCATCACAACTACAAGTGCTGTTGCTGCCATTCAAAGTTTCCATGTAGATGTCTCTAGCAGCAGCCATTTTGCAGCGCTGTTGCCTGGACCAAAGATAATGAAAAAACCTTTCAACAGCAAAGCAATAGCTTATGCTCAGCAAACAGAGATTTCAGCACAGCATTGACTAAGATCTGAAATAGTATAGTAGTGTCCTCTGTTTCTTTAAAGTGTCTTTCGTCAGTTACAGAAAGGACTCTTTGCTACACAACCGTCACTGCTTTTACTCCATTCTCTCCTATAAATAACCGCTGCCTTCATTGAACCCTTCAGCATGGCCACAAAATGGTTTTCCTGTCATCTTTGCTTGACGCATTCACCCTCTACTCCCAGTTTACATTGTGTGCACTTCTGATTTTTTTAACCCCTTTCCCTCCGTCTACCTTTCAAAAGATCTTCTAAATACCCCAATTTTCTTTCGAGCTGATTTCTGCCCCCAACACACAACAATCTTACCCTCTACCCCACAGCCCCTTGTCCTCCTCATTTCCCCCCCCCCTTCCTCACACACCCTTCTTGTATTCGCTGTAAAAAGCAGTCAAATTTAGTCCAAAAACAAACACAATTGCCACTTATCAAACCTTTCTTTTGAGGAATTCACTGTAGACAAAATAGGATCTGAATGCATTTGCAAGACGTGCACTTGGGCAAAGGTGATAAGGGCTTGTCTCTTCTTTTTCCAATTCAAAATGACTCGATGACTGTGCTTCTAATATGGCGGGTGCAATGCCAGAAAAAAGCACAGCCAACCTATTTTATCCTTTTTCTAGAGGGTACTCGATAGAGCTAACAGAAAGCATACAAACATGCAATCATGTCTTATTTAATTCAATACTTAAAATAATAAAATGTATTTGCTTATAATATATCATGCAAGCTAATATAGTACATTTTTCACCAACATACATCTTGGTTTAGGAGTGGATGTCTGAATTTAAAATTAATTTTAATGTCTATAAAGAAATAATTTCAATTTAAAGCAGTGGATAATTGTTTGAATGCAATTCACAGGCAATGTTGAGATTTAAACAAATGGTCAATACACCACATTAGCATGCAAATGTTTTACAACAAAATTATTTACTAAAGGGTCATTTTTCATAAGCCATATATGTTAGAAAGTGATTAAAAACTGTTAATAGTCACATTAAGCATCTAAAAATGATGCAGGAAAATGCACCCAGACCCAGAGGCCCAATGCAGCTTGATTAAAGAAAATAAATAATAATTTACTTTACAAACTGAGAATGAACCTAAATAATTAGGAGATGTTATTTTAGACCTAGATTTTCCTAAAAAGTCATTATACAAAAACTAAAATAAATGTTTTCTCATGCAGTACAGGCTGCACCTATCACTCAACCTACATTTCGCATCTCTCTCTCTCTCTGTGTGTATGTGTGTGTCTCTGTATGTCACTCTCCTTCTGATGAAAGGGTAATCTTAAATGTTGAATATTCAGGAGTGGTTATACGCTCTTACACTTAATTTCTATAAAGGTTCATGTGGATTTAACTATCAAACCGCCCCAAACCCCCTATGCCTGTGTCAGGACATAGCAACAGCCTGTTCTTGCGTTCAATTTTCCAGGACAAAAAGAAATCAATATCTTCAATGTGGAAATGCTTGCAGACTATTTAGGATATTTTTTCGATTCTCAGTCCTGGGAGACAGTTAACATAAACTTGAAGTTTAACGTGCACAAATGCATCACCTACCATTCAAGATGCACTGGGAAAAGATGAGAGCCAATATCCACATGCCCCGCTCCGTTCAATATCCAAGCTTATGCTTTTTCTTCTTCTCTCACCGCACTCTTTCTTCTTGTTATTTTCTTCCTTTTCTTCAACAAGTCAATTGCAATGAAAGAAAGGGGAGCTTGCAAATATCTCTCTCTCTCTCTCAATCATTCACGTTGGAAAGAAGATGACGAGGAGGAGGTCTGAGCTTGTTCTTCCTACTGATTGTGTCCTTGTACGGCGGGAGATGGTATATGATCCACAGCTGTGCGTCTCCCCTTTTATGGACTGACCGCACCGCACCGCGCTGGGCCTCAGTGCAGCCGTCCCCCCGTGTCGGAGCGCTGCTCGGCGTGGAACATGAGGGAGCTGAGCTCGGTGCGCTCCGGTCCAGGTGAGCTTTGCCGCTGCTGCTTCTGATGAGTCAGAGGCTGGAGACGCATAGGACAAACTGTCTACGCGCACACCTAACTCCGCGGTCAAAAAATTTAAACAAACACAAAAGGCTCCAAAATCGGAATAAGAAAAGAATCAATAAATAATAAAGAAATAAATTAGACGTCTATGCACTGGAAACAGCCTAACGTCATCTCAGGTAGATGGGAAAAAATGCGTAAAAGTTGGTTTTTAGTGGAGGATTAAAGAGCGCATTGACGTGACTGTTAGCTGCGCTTAATTTTCTCTTCGCCGCCTCTCTCCGTCCGGTGAGCAACAAGCACACGCATCTTCCCCCCGCAGCCGAACACACAAACTGCGCACACTGGTCCCTGCACTTAAAACCTGCCCTGCCTCAGAGCACTGTAGAATAAACCCTCCCTTCCTTCTCCGCCGCTTTTCTCCCTCTCCATTGCCTTAAAGGTGCAGATGGTGGGGTGATGGGGCGCACAGGCACAGCTGAACCTCTGAAGGAACGTTACAAAAAACACAATTTGTTTTATTACAGAGAAGATGGATCACAGTGAGAGAGGGAAAACTGTACATTAACACAAGTAGGAGAGAATTAGCCCATGCAGGACATCCTTCTATGGTTTGCTGATGCTGTGGTGTAGCAGGCTGGAGAATGAATGCTGATGGAGAGAGGGAGGGAAGGAAGGAGAAGGAGTTATGTAGGCTACACCTGACTGGATAAGTATGTAGGCATTTGGTGAGGGGAAAAATGCTAAATTATCTTAATTGGAGGAGATCAGATCTTGTCTTTTAATGTACTTTCTGGATAATTTATGAGCCCCAGGTACACTTTGTGGATCCTGCCAGTCTTACCCATGCATTCATTAATTGACCTTGACAAATATAAGCAGCGACCCACCTCTATTCAATCCACACAGGAGGAGAAGGCTGTGGATTAATATGTGGAAACAAAAGTGTTCTATGATGAAGATCTCTTTTTTTATGATTCTTTTTTTGATTTTATGATCTAAAGAGACATGAGGGGAACAGACAGAAGGTAAATGTTTCCTTTTGAATCTTCAGCAGGGAATGTTATGTTTCTCAGGCATGGTGTTGTGATAAGAAAGTCACATTTGCATTCTTTGCTGAATTCGAAATGATTTTCAAGGCACTGACACAATGGTAACTGCAGTGACATCCACTGCCATGTGTTTGAATTTAGCGTGGCCCATTTATGCTCAAATGCTGTAGCAGGCTTTAGCCCCTCCACCCAGATACAGTGTCTGTCTCTTAGACTTAGCATCCACATCAGACCTGCACATGAACATG
This sequence comes from Gadopsis marmoratus, assembly GCA_036023855.1. NCBI lineage: Eukaryota > Metazoa > Chordata > Actinopteri > Centrarchiformes > Percichthyidae > Gadopsis > Gadopsis marmoratus. Next base: position 10,142 of record JAVQJF010109774.1, on the reverse strand, counting down.
CTCTGTACCAGGAATACAGAACCTGTCACCGCATGTCTGGCCCCTGCATGTGCTTCCAGCCAGGCATCCCCAAAATAAAACACATCATTATCACCGACTCCAACCATTCAAACCAAGATGGCAGGAAAGAAAACACGCACTTTTCCTCACATATTGAATACAAAGTATTTATTTGTTTGTGTTGAATTTGCCTAATCCCACTCCCTGTCAGATTCATTGGCTCGCAGCAGTGAGGGATTTGTTGTCCTTCCAGTTCTGGTGTTGTGTTCATTCTAATGTGGCCGACTCCTCTTCCTCTGCTTGCCACTGTACAGCACTGGTCTGCAGCCTGGCCCTCTCACCACTGTACCCTTTTTAAATGGATTATTATTAGAAACAATACTATACAGATTTTGCTCCAGTTGCAGGCAGCTACAATACCTTCTGAGACTGCCTGCAAACATGAGACCCAACCGGTCGAGGCAGATGACCGCCCACCCAGAGCCTGGTTCTGCCTGAGGTTTCTGCCTTTTAAAAGGCACTTTTACCTTGCCACTGTCGCCTAGTGCTGGCTCATGGTGGAATTGTTGGGTCTATACATATAGAGTTTTTTTAGAATTATCAAGTGCTATGAGATAACTCTGTTATGATATAGCGCTATATAAATAATATTGAATAAAATTGAAATTGAATGAGGGAACTTGTCAACATCTATTAGCTGCACTTTGATATTTGATTCCGGTTATGTTTGTGTTGTACTCTTGTTTTGTTTTTGGTAATTTTTCCTTTATCTCCTCTTTTTTTTTATAAAAAAATGCCAGTCAAGGAAATTTGCTTGATGACTTGGATTTCATGCAAAACAACAGCAAAACCCAGACAGAAATATTAATAGCTACTGTATGAACAAATGTATGAGAATGAGCAAAATCCTAACAACTACAACAGACACATAGTTGCTGGTTTGTGCTGTTGACAAAATTCACACATAAAAGCCAAGAGTACCAATTAGCTTGGCACTGACCCATTTCCACACCAGTCTTGTTGATTCGTTGACCTTTATTTTTTGTCTTGCTATGTCCAATCATTCAGCCATATGATAAATGATTCTCTTCAATGGTCATCCCAGTGGATTGGTTGGGTACAGAGATTGGATTAAAATCACTGGCTGCCTGGTCAGTGGTCTGGTAAAGAGCTCAATCTCTATTTCTCTAATCCCTGCTTTAACACCATGATATATGTTGTGAGGTTATGATCAAATCAAAAGGTATTATCCTTATTAAACATTTCTGTTATTTAAATGTTAAACCCAGTCACATTTCTGGGACTTATTTTTTTTACACGAATAAAGGGGTGTACTGTGCTGTAAATCTGAGACAAAAAGTTTAGTGTACTTAAATGTGAGATTAAAAAATAAATAAGTAGAAAAATTACAACTTTGTAACAAACATTAGTGTTTCATAAGGAATGAATACTTCTCTCATGTATCTCTCAATATACAGTATGATGATGAATTCAATGGGCGTATACTGAATAGCTGATAGCTGATAGCTCCAAGAAATGTTTCTGATGCTCCAGATAAAAAAGAAACACGTTGTTCAGAGGAAGAATTATAGTCAAAAAAAGAAAGCAATCGACGGCAAACCTAGGGGTAACCTTTGTTGGAAAGCTGAAAGAAGAGCAGGGATTGAGGGCAGACAGGATGTGGCCTTACTGCTCTTAGACAGGCTGGTCTTTGTAAAATATTTAAAGTAGGCTATGTAGCTATTACATTTACTCTACCTAAATAATAGATTATTGTCTTGGAACTGTGGAAATTTGAGCGAGCTCCCCTGTAGGTATACGTCATGAGCACACAGCAACAGTGCTTGTGTAATTGCTCTCACTGCCAGAAGGGGAAACAAAAGTTCTGCACTCCAGCTTTAAGGTGTTCTTATGCAGGTTTGATGTTCCAAACTGAAATTTAGTGAGGAGACAAGTCATATTTTATCTCATGGGAATGAAAAAGATTTTGTATTGTTTTCTTGTGTTTTGTTTTTCATGTAAGAATTAGACATTAGAGTTGAAATTAAACCATACTGTGAGTCTGAAGCCATGCTAGCAGTTTAGAGTTTTAGTATTCTAACATTTGCTAAATAATGGTGCTAGAGGAAACATCACAGGATCGCCAAAGTAAGTAGGGTTCATCATCAGGGAATGATGAATTGCTGTACAGAACCTCACACCAATCCATCCCATAATTGTTGAGATACGTCTGTCCCAACAGCCAACATTGACATCCACAGAGTATTTAGCATTGCTAAAACATGTTTTTTCCATCTCATTGAAGTATGTTATCAGTTGCTGGTACAGATCCTGCCCTGCACTGCTCATTAGCAGTTTGTATAGGTCTATCCATATTGAATTATCCAATGAAACAATATCCTAGAGAGATAGAGACATGTAGAATAGGAGGGAGAAGTTTACCAGAGGTCAGTAATACTGTGAGTGAAATGTGAGTACAACAGCAAATCTGTACTCATTATTAAACACAAGAGACCAGAGGCCTATAAATATCCCACACAGTACATATTGTGACAAACATTTGTCAGGTTGTCCAGGCTTGACCAAAGCCACAAGAGCGTATATCCACTGTTAACTACAGTGTAGTTACAATAAGAAGAGATCAAAGATAGAATAGTTGTGAAGCTGGCAGTCATGGATGGATTCTTTACACAGGTTTAAATTCTTTATATACAGCTTCTTATTCTAGATTTTCAAAATAATGTTAATTTGAGTTATTTGTATATCAATGTTATCCTGTTTACGTTCAAGAAGCTTGGACAATGAACATGAACACCAAGTGATTATTATTATTATACAAATGTGTAAATGCAATCGTTTTGTTAATTGGTGATCTGGTCTAACCTCATGTTATGCAATATTTGTTTTAAGTGCGCCACATTGGACCTTGACTTCATGATGTTTCTACTCATCTTATGACTGCACTACCACACTAACCACAGACATCTGGAAAGCAAGAGGCTTGTCAACTGTCATTCACAGAGAAATAGTAAACATATTTGAGTTTGACTCTTCTGGTCTGTAACTGTCCAATATGGGGTGGCAGTGTTGCTTAGTAACCATAGCACATGACTGACCTTATTGGTACCGTCATAAAAATGTATGAAGTCCTTTTTTGTATTTTGCCTTCTGTGCTCTCTCTCCCCCCGCATCTGTCTCTCACACACACATTCAAATACACACACAATTTAGATGAACACATCTTAATGCATTGTTTCTTGTGTGTGTGTGTGAGAGAGAGAGAACGAGCAGCAGGGTGGTAATGAAGGGCTCTACCTGACACATGCCACAGACTGCATCAAGCGGCATAAAGAGAGAGAGAGGTGGGGAAAATCAGCAGTTACAAAGCCACACAGGAAAACAGCAGAGGATGCAAGTATGAGAGGAGCTTCACTTTCACAGGAGCATTTTCATCAGGCCACAAAAGATCAAAACATGCAAGGAATGCAGAGAACCATAATCATATGTTGTATAATTTATGATCTGGGGTGCTTTCGGTTATCATTGTGATGTACTTAGTTGTCATAAATATGTCTAGTTTATAGTGTCTTAATCTGGGTTTAATCGCCAGAACATATTTCTGGAACTGACAAAGTATTATGCAGTGCTGGCACTGTGTGTGACTGTGTAGGGTTCTCCAAGCCAGGAGCAGCGCTGATGATTCCACACAGGACGCACCACATCTGTCAGCTCATTGACACAGTATCACAGCAACTGGCTTTCTTGCAAAGTGCTGCTCTGTTGCTCCCATAGGGAGCACAGATGTTAGCCTTGCCGTCGCCATCTTCTTGCCCTGACAACATCTGCACAGCTGTGTTGTCAGCTGCCACACACAGGCGGGAACACCGCAACCCGCTCTTGAACTGTTGACAGCTAGGGGCAGGTCGGCACAGATGGCAGGAGGGAGTGTCAGGGAACTGGAAGTGGGTGGCAGGTATAGAGATTGGGCTCCCATCTGGCCTCAGTGCTGGCACTCTGCCCCGGGGCGTCTTCACCGTTTACTCGACAGAAAGTCTGTCAGGAGTTGGAAGTCACCTTGCACAAAACGTTGTACTCTCTGGGTGGTTGGTGGATGTAGGGGGGGATGAAACGCAGCAGACTGAGCTAATTTCACCAGACAGTCGAAGGAAAACCTTGGACAAGTTTTAGCCTGATCCTGGTCAGGTTTTATGTAGCAGTCTCGCAACAGTCATGGGTGCTTCATCTAATTTACTGTTTTTTTGTCATGTTATATTCAGGCTGATGCCAAAGAAGTTGGAAATGTAGTTTGTCATGTCAGCTGATATTGCAACTGTAATTACATTTAGTCATTGAGCGTGTCTTTAATTCTCTTTATATATAAATGTATAAAGAGAATGCAGTCCAGTATGTGCAAAAGAATGATGCATGTTGTTCTTGACCCCATGTTTTCTGTGAATAATCACCTTTTTTTTACAGTAAATTGTTGTAGAGTGCATTAGGTTGGGCCCCAAAGTGGGAATAAAGATTCGTCTGATCTGTGAAACAAACTGAAGGAAATCAAACATAGTTCTGAAATACTGTACTGAAATAAATCAGTACTTTTTTTAGGATTTTCCCAGATCATTCTTCTAAGGGCCAGTTCAAAGACAAATATATGGACAGCCAAACACCACCCAATGAAAATGCTCACTGCTCAATGAAATGGTGGTCAGCCTTCCAGAAAATGGTCTGATTGATTATTGCAAAAAGACAGTTTTCCTTGACTGACATAAAGACATCACCAGATGTGTTTAACCTTTGACCAGTCTGCAACAAACTCAATTCCCATAAATTAGCAGGTAAAATGGGCAAAGAAAAGAATCACCACTAAATATAATGAATGTTGTGATCTATTTGTACTAGACAATGATGTGTAGCGTTGTGCTTAAACTTTATTCAAGAAATTTATTAAAATGAGGTTTTAATATAGCTGTCCATCTGCTTTGAGCAACTGGACACAGCTTTCCTGTCAAATGTCTCTTGACTTGAGATTTTCCACGTGGTGTGTGGTTACATAAAATATCCACCCTCAAATTAACTGTGTTTTGTTGACATTTGTTTAGTTACTCAATTTTAGGGGGTCCCACAGATCCCACCTCTGTATGTGGAGCTGCAGTGATTGGTCAATTAACAGATAATGAATCGGCAGCTACCTTAATAATTGATTAATTGTTTTTTCAAGTAAAAATTAAATTTTCTTTTCTTCTGACTTTCTTAAATTCCAATATGTAGAAAGGTAATTCTCCCCTCACTCCCTCTCTCTTTCTCTCTCAACTAAACTGATCAAGGCAGATGACCGCCCTCCCAGAGCCTGGTTATGGTTCTGCTCGAGGTTTCTGCTTTTTTCCTTGCCACTGTTGCCTAGTGCTTCATTATTGGGTCTCTGTAAATAATAATAGTATAAACAGAATGGTCTAGACCAGCTCTATATGAAAAAAAGCCCTGAGATAACATCTGTTATGATTTGGCACTATATAAATAAATTGACTTGAATTGTACATTTGATGAAGGTGACAAAATATATAATGTAGCATGAAGCATTGTTATTTCACCAAATAAGGAAGTTAAACTGAAATGGTTGAAGAAAATACAAAATATGCCATTGCAAAAAATCCAAAGACTTTCTGAACATGTTGAAATAAGAGACAAAAGTGTTGAATCCCGAAATTCAAATGTAATCTTACCTATTACATACAAAATTATTATTAGTGTTATTAGTAGTAGTAATCACAATAGCATGTAATGTAAAGTCTGTATTTTTTCTTCTTCTACCCTTCTGCTTTCCAATTCAAGACAATATTTAGCACTGAGTAAAGAATTAAGCTGCAGACCTCTCAAGACACCACCCCAAACCGAATCCTCAGACTGGAGAGGCCAACTGGGTAGACCTGGAGATCCCAATGGCTGTTGACTGCAGAAATGGGGGTTCTGGGTTTGACCTGGACTCCCCCCCCCAAATCCAGTATATGCCCAGTGTCTAACACAGGCATTATGTTCTTAGAGGATGTCAGGGTAATTCTGCTTTTTGCCAGGTGGCTGATGATTACCACACTGTCTAGAAGTGGTGAGGATGAGAGGCAGCACAGAGGACAACAGGTAGTCATCTCTGCTGGCTGGGTCATGTGGTGCTGCAGTACAGGAAAAATAAATGGTATTGGGGGATATATATATGAGAATGCACCATCAGTTTAGTGTTGTATTTTATAACATGTTATTCATCAAGAATTTAAAACCGGAGGAGCAGGACTTCGTTTGGTATATGAAAATGTGTCAATCATGGGGACTTTGTCAGACCCCGAGGGGGCCACACTGACCTAAATACAAAATTGTCAAAAGAAATCCTATACTGACCAACCCAAAGAGAACACTGGGGACATAAACATTTAACTCCACAAAGACGGCATCAGTTAAAATACCTCGACTGGGAAGCCATATCTCCACTGGCTATTATAATGTTTCATAGTACAAATTCACCAGCATGCCGGAAAATGACAACAGTGCACAAAAGAAAGTTAATGCTTTGTGCATGCAAAATACATGTATCCATCCTCAGTAAATAAGATGGGCATGCTATTAATTTACAAGGACATCAGATTATTAGTAGCTGTCTTATTTGGAAATCCCATTGTTGTTGCTCCTGTTTATATGTCTGAGTGGTTCTGAGATGTTGCTGCCTTATAGTTACTGGCATATGGTTTTTGCATGAAGGGTGGAAAGATTGTTAAAATTAAAGTTGAACCCTTCCAGTAAAGAGGTTTTCTCTCCATTCAGCTCATCAGTGGTACTGGATTAATGGATTAATGATCTGAGTCAGTGAGTACTGATGCCACCATGTGGTCAGGGGTGGTGATGCTGGTGGAACACTATAAAACCTGTAATATCACAATTGTGTTAATCAAGCTTTAGTTTTTTTTACATTTGGTAATTTCTGAAGCCCTAGTTTCAGTATTATTATAAATTATATGTCATTATTGTTAGGCGTTTCTGTTACCTGTCATCCTCTACAGGATTAGACAAAAACTGTCAATGTATTATTAAAAATAGAGTTTGTTTCCCTATGAAAAATACTTAATATTAAACTTAATTAATAATATACTGGAACCTTTTGTGTGCTGTTGTCCCTCCTTGTCTGGGGGTGGTGCTATTCACCCTGTGTTGTTCGTTGAGTATGTTTGTTTCAGATGGTGATTGGACCAGGAATTGATGATGGCCACCTTAAAACAGCACCTGCCTGGCCAGCCTAAGCTCTCCTCCTCTTGCCTGACTCCCAACCGGGCCGTCCTGCGTTACAGATGGGTGGCCTGAGGATCTCCCATTGGTGCTTGGATGTCCTAATTTAGGAAGTACTGTTGTTGTGAAAATCTAAGAAAAGCCAGAGCAGTCTGGGTTGTTGTAGGGGATAGGCCAATTTATTTTTATAAACTAAAGGTATTCACAATTTGGACCTTGTCAAAGTCGCTCACATCTTTACACTTGCCCATTTTTCCTGCTTCAACACATCAGCTTGGAGGACAAAATGTTCAATTTCTGGCTAATATGTCCCCCCCACTAATAATCAGTGTTCTTCACGTCACCCGTCAGTGGTCATAAAGTTTTGGCTGATAGGTGTATATGATATAACTTATATTATATCAGCCTGCAAAGGTGAGGAAACTCTATTCCACAAGTAAAGGTGCTGACTAGTTGTTTACAATGGAATTATAGAAATATGACTTGCACATAATTGTCAAAAAAATCTATGGAAATTGTCCTTTACCAACTCCTGCAGCCAATATCCTGGACTTTTGTGAACAGAAATTCCTATATGACCTGTGTATAAAACCTGTGCATTCAAGTACATGTGTTGTGAGCTGGGCTGCACCCATAGCTCAATACTGGTTGACCTACAAAACCAGTGAGCGTGCTGATGTTCACCACAACCGCAGGACCCTAGTGTGTCGTAAAGACTCATGCTGATCTAGAGCCTATGAGGCTTGACGTGTGACATCAACTTTGCGAAAGAACGGGGGTGTAAAGTCATAACTGCCCAGTAACAAGGGCTCCCTCCTCATTGGCTGCTGAAGAATGTTGCATTGATCATACTCAAAAATGACACATGTGGTTTTGATCCAAGCACACACAGGCAGGATTACAGTAAAATGTACACACACACACACACACACACACACACACACAGGCATGGAGGTTTAGACGTGCACAAAAACACACACTCACAGAAACAAGAACACAATTACACATACATGTATCTCACATTCACACACTGACAAAATTGATGAGAACTAGGCCAGAACCACACCAGTAAGCCTCTTTTTTTACTTAAAAATCCTCAGAGAATTCAGTTTTTTCCCCACCAAGATTAGCACATAGCCCATAGTAACAGTGCTGTCATTTTGATGTTACACGTCACCCACCATGGTTCATACTTCACGTCTATACTGTTTCCTCTTCTACAACTGGCTGCTTTTCAGCACATACTTTATGCTTTTTAGCTATAAACATTTATTGTTTTCCCAAAAAATAAGATATTTTAAATCGTGCTGACTATGTTGAGAGTATTGCTTGATTGATCAAATCACAATTAGAATTTTTTTTTCAAATTATTACATTTTATGGTAAATGATTTTCAGTCAATATTAGGAGTAATGTTCAATTAATTCAATTATCATTAGTCTATGAAGTGTCAAAAAATTGTCAATAAATCCCCATCACAACTTCCTAGAGGCCAAGTCTTGTCTTATTTTGTTTGACCAACAGTCCAAAACCCAAGGTTATTGAGTGTACAATGATAGTAGACAAAGATAAGCAGCAAATCATCTCGTTTGTGAATGTAGAACAATGCTAAAAGAATATACATCAATTTCATAAAATTTTTTGAGAGATTCAATGCCCCATAATCATCTCTTACTACATGGCTCATACAGTGTATGTGTATGATATTGCAGACATGAAGCGACATGAAATGACAGCAAACTGACAGCCATTAGTTTCACATCTATGCAGTGCCTTGAAAAAGTATTCATACCCCTTGACCATTTCCACATTTTGTGACATTACAAGCACAAACATAAATGTATTTTATTGGGATTTTATGTGATAGACCAACACAAAGTAAGGCATAATTGTGAAGTGGAAGGAAAATGATACGTGGTGTTCAAGAATTTTTACAAATAATATCTGAAAGTGTGGCGTGCATATGTATTCAGCCCCTTTACTCTGATACCCCTAAATAAAATCCAGTGCAACCAACTGCCTTTGGAAGTCACCTAATTAGTAAATAGAGTCTATAGAGACATATCCAAGCTTTGAACATCTCACGGAGCACTGTTCAATTCATGATCTGAAAATGGAAAGCGTATGGCACAACATGCAAACCTACCAAGACATGGCCATTCACCTAAACTGACAGGCCGGGCAAGGATAGCATTAATCAGGGAAGCAGCAGAGAGGCCCATGGTAACTCTGGAGGAGCTGCAGAGATCCACAGCTCAGGTGGGAGAATCTGTCCACAGGACAACTATTAATCGTGCACTCCATAAATCTGGCTTTCATGGAAGAGTGGCAAGAACAAAGCCATTGTTGAAAGAAAGCAATAAGCAGTTTGCCACAAGTCACGGGGACACAGCAAACATGTGGAAGAAGGTGCTCTGGGTTAGATGAGACCAAAATTGAACTTTTTGGCCTACATGCAAAACGCTATGTGTGGCAGAAACCAAACACTGCACATGAATCTGAACACACCATGTGCCACCACCATGAAACATGGTGGTGGCACATAGTGGTGGCAGCATCATGATGTGGGGATGCTTTTCTTCAGCACTGACAAGGAAGCTGGTCATAGTTCATTGGAAGATGGATGGAGCTGAATACAGGGCAATCCTGGAAGAAAACCTGTTAGAGGCTACAAGAGACCTGAGACTGGGGTGGAGGTTCACCTTACAGCAGGACAACGACCCTAAACATATAGCCAGAGCTACAATGGAATGGTTTAGATCAAAGCATAGTCATGTGTTAGAATGGCCCGGTCAAAGTCCAGACCTAAATCCTATTGAGAATCTGTGGCAAGACTTGAAAATTGCTGTTCACAGATGCTCTCCATCCAATCT
>JAVQJF010109737.1:0-29315 GCA_036023855.1 Gadopsis marmoratus | reverse complement strand
ACCAGGTTCTCACACCACACAAGGTCAAAGTCTGCCAGGTGGACAACAACCACAATCTCTTTCAGCTCCTCGTAACTGGACTGATCAAAGATGGATTTGATCGTCTCCAGGAGGTAATTTCCTCTTTTCCTTTTGACTGATGACAGTCCAATGGTGAGATACTCTGTGAAGAAAAATGAGCATTTCACATTATCATTATGTAAACAGAAATGCCTACAAATGATCAATTTCAAGTATATTGTATAGACATGAAGTGACAGGTTGGAGAAGATTAATCATTTCAATCTCAAGATTGTTAACACATTTAAGCTTCAGCTGTAATTTAAGCATAAATGTTCATTCTTGACCTTGGGTCTAGTAGTTAACTTAAGATCTCGTGATGACAACTGAGCAGTCCACCTGCTAATGAATATGAATATTCATATTACTGTACAACAGGGGAGACCACGATCGACCAGTAGATCGCAAAGGCCGTGGTGGTGGATTGCGCGCATTTCAAAAAACTATTTTCAAATATACGTCCCACCTCCCTGTGGCATCTGCCACTTAACCACTTGACTGACATAAAGAGGGGCCAGTCTGCCAGTCCAAGATGGACAAATGGTAAAAGAGGCCTTTGTTGAGGCAGCAGACTCGCTGTAGTTTGTTTTCTTTAAAAGTTTATCTTATTTTTACTGATTTTATGTTTCTTCAGATTTTAATGCACCAATTCACCAAAGCAAATTCCTTGTATGTGAAAACCTACTTGGCAATAAATCTGATTCTGATTCTAATGAAGACTGTGAGATGCAGCTGAAAGCTCCAGAAGCAGCTAGTAAGTGGACAGTGAATTAAGATCACTTTGTCAAACTGTATTATTTTACAAATTCAACAAAATGTAGCGTTAATACAATATTTATGATGAAACATTTGATAGTTTTTTTAAGTAGTGATAACTTTCTGTAGATAGTCCTCGGAAACATTTAGTGGCTCAGACCTCAAATTAGAACTTTGTGCTCATTTTTGGTGAAAACGTCAAATACGTTTGGTGAATAAATCACGCTATGCTTGAGACGAGTAGTGCGCAGTGTTTAATTTTAAGGTAAAACAGGTCTCAGTGGTGCAGTTGCATTTTATTGCCATGCTTTAAATCCCCACGTCGCCGATTTTAAGTTTTAGTTCTTATTCTCGACTCATGACTTACTGTAAATCCTCCAAGCTCATGAAAATAGGCAATGCAAATTCCTCTTTCAACAAACACTAAACTTACTCTTGCGGTTCAGCGGGGTTCCAGCGAGATAACGATACGTGACATTAATGGTTCCAGAGAAATTACTGAGGTCTCTGAAGGTGTGAACATATCGTTCTGAGCTCGGAGGGTGGGCGGATGTTTCCCTAAGCTGCCTTTTATCCCCTTCCTGGAAGACAACATGAAAAACACAACATTATTTCACATTATGAACAATTCAGGGGGAAAAAAACCCCTACAAGCTGTCATAACTAATGCAAAAAAAGAGACAGCAAAGTAATCTTGAAAATTTTAATTTCCGCTGTAAATAATTCAAGTGAGGGGAAACCCAGACTTTTTTTTCCCCTTAAACTTCAATCTAACATCCTCTACAAAACTGAGACAAGACAATATGTGTTTTGATGTGGCTGAGCTAACCCTCGACGTTTGGAGACAAAAGGAATCCTAAAACCTCTCCAGGCGGTTTGCGTCGCCGAGCAAGTGGACTTGAAGAGCACCAGAGACCTGAAAATGCCTCTTAATAATTTAAATAACAAACAAAGATAATGTACTGTGAGTGTGATCACCACGTTTTGATGGCATCGCGAATAAGAAATAAATCATCTGGATGATTTGGGTCGACGTTATTAAAATTGAAAAAACGTTTCCTTTAAAAACAAGTAATTATAAAAAAAGGGACAACAAGGGTGGAGCGAACACATTTGGTTTCAAAAGCACAGTTGTACGAATTTGTTGCTCAGACATTAACACACAGGCTTGATCTCAATTTCCAATTTGGGAAATGCTTGCTAAAGCGATACACAACGCAAACGTACTGACCAGCACGTAGCCGTCATCAATGTAGAGGTTCAGGAAGAGGAGGAAGGTGATGAGGAAGCCGAGGAAGGGAATAGTGGTGCGTTTCCTCAGACACCTCATCTTGTCCAGGGATTTCCACACCAGCCTCATGACGCACACACTCTCACTGGGATCTGCACGAGAAGGACACAAGAAACGACACGTTTAGAAACGACACGTTTAGAAACGACACGTTTAGACTGTCTTGCTTTGAGTGTCGTCAGCCCGAGCTGCTGCGCGCGAGAATCTTTTTTGTATCAAGCATCAACAGATTGTGGGGGGATTAATTTCAGGCCCAGGCAAAATCTCACAAGATGTTTTGCTGGAGCTTTCTTGTAAACAACTCTTCGATGCAGGCCACCCATTTCGATACCATGGCCAATTAATAGCTACTCTAAATAAGTGGTGAGTTGTGTAGAAGGAGATACATGCAGTATCTGTCTATTGTGCGCCTGCAATGCAATCTATATCAATAGCTTATAGCAAAGCTTATCATATTCAATTTTTTATAGTCAGACATGCTGATATGATGTCGTAATAATGTACATATTCTGTTGTTTGTCTGGATTATATAAGGCTGTATGGTTCACCCATGATTTGTATTCATGCATTCATCACCTACAGGCTACCGCACCATAAAGACAGAGTTGAAGCAACAGTCCCACCAAACAAAAACTCACAGAGGTGATATTTGCAGGTCCAGTATGTATATTAACAGTGTTAATAATAAGTCACGTCCTACTGGCTGCCAGAAGCAGAAACATATAAAGTCATACAGTAGAATGATGCAAGGCCCTTTAACATTGACGTTGACATCTAAAGTTACATACATCGGCAGCTTATAAGCAGCAGTGAAAGCTATACCATACACAGCGAATTATGTGCCAGGCTCAGTCACCGCAGGATTGTCAGCTCCTCGTAGCCGCTGTACAAGTGAGTCTGAAAGAGAGAAAGCCGCCGTATAACAGCAGCAGCAGAAGTAACGGCCTACAGATCTAACAATGGCGTTAGTCTTTTCTTTGCAAGCAATTAGGCATCAGCGTGTGCTTTTGTTCCACTGCTGCAAAAACCCCTAGAGACGCCTAATAGAATACAAACTACCTCTAAGCTCAGTTCAATGTCCATACACACATCGATCACTTGCACCAGGAGTCAGCCTCACCTGGGATTCGGCTAGTCAATACCTCTTTGTGCACACTTGAAAACTGAATTTAACATATCCATTCACTCAGTTTGGTTTAATGTGGCTGGCAATTACCAGCAATTACCATATTTTGAGCTGTATGTCTGCTAACACAGTATAACAAACCAAAAAAGCACGACTACCTACAGTATATATACAAATCTACTTTAGCTGTGGACTGGATAATGGCAGCAATTGTATATTGAATGTCAATTATAAATTCAAAGAAATATTATGGCATGTGTGCCACGTGTCTGTGTGCGTGTGATGCAGTTGTGAAATAAACATGCTATTGAGGTTTTTCTTTAAACATGAATTTTATACAAAAAGGTGCAGCTGCTTCAGGCATATTAAATGCTCACAGCACAGAACTCAACAATTTAGTTCAATCAGGAAAGGCGTCAGAATGAAGTGGATAGATTAGACTGCACAGAAAACGTGTGTGTATAACAAGCCAACTCTTTGTCACATACACAAAACTAAATAAAGAAAATCATGTGGAGCACAATACAACAAAGAGCTGTAGTGCATTCCACTTAACTGCCTGGCATTCAGTGTTGGACATGAACAAGCACATATTGCCAGTCTTAGAGCAGTTTAACCCTCGCGTCTTGTTTTTTAGCCAACTCCTTGTTATCCTCGGCCTATCGAGAACTAATCTTCTGAGCTAACAGTTTGGCAGATTGAGGTGGGTTAATGCAAAACCTTCCGCCTCTCTCTCTGCTGCCTCGTATCGCTCCACTAAGCCCACTGAATCCAGCATTCACCATGCGAAGGGACGTGCACGCGCATCTGCGTGTGTAGAACGGCCAATCGCAACGCGCCCTCTGTCTGGAATGAGCTGTGATTGGCCAAAGTCTCCCGCCACGCGGTTACACTTCCTAGAGCCCGAAAACAGAGCCAAGAGGCGGGGCTGAAGTAGACGTTTTCGTTCGCAACACTTGAATTCCAATGTGCTGAAAGGTTATTATGGAATCTTTGCCCAGTGATGCCAACAGATTACTGCCTAACCCACCTTTAACTATATCGCAACCATGTCTAGTCTGTGGGACTCATCGATTAGATGGCAGAAGCTAATCTTACCCAAATAGAACATAAGAATCTGATGCAATGTTACCGGCTAGAGTCAACATTTGTAGAGTATCTGTAGTTTATTGTAGTAAAGCGGTTGTTGTGGATTTCTTATAGACAATCTATTTTTCATACACTCTTTGAGAGCTATTGTGTTACCAACACGTGTCCATACAGACAGAATGCCAGGAATGCCCTAAATTAAATGTACAGGCATGACTCCCATTACATCCCATTGTGTGGCGTGTCTCCGGTAAATTGCAGAGAAAGCTGAGTGACCTGCAATGAAACAATGGGATTCCTTGCATGGTCCAGGGGGGGAGCTTCAATTGTACAACTTTTCTGCCTTGCGCTGGAGGGGAAGTTGATCTCTCTCAGAATGGAGATTTTTGGGTGTCTATCCTGATGATACAAGACAAAGCGAGGCGCCTCTCTTATTTCAATAATTCAGCACGGGCTCAGGGGAAGAAGAGGACGAGTTGCTCACGCTGCCAAAGGCGCAGCTGGGAAACATGCTCGCTTCTCCTACCCCAGATTTAACTGTGACTGAGATGCACGGCAGAACATCATCATCCCTATTTCCAGCCTACTGTATACTCTTGGAACCTGGAAGAAATGGTATGCATGATGGTGTGAATTCACTGCAGGCCATTAACAAGAGGGAGGCATGCGTGTGTTGTTGTGTTCATTCTCGTGGCATGAATCCAGAGTGGAGCTGCAGCAGGGAAATGGACTGTTAAGTGTCTTTTAATGGGTGTGTCATCCTGGCAGTCACACACTCCCTCAGATGTCCCCAGAACCATATCAGGACACAGAACACTTCCAGCAGGTTGGGGCTGTTAAATATCCATTATGCACTGTGTGTGTGAACTGGACCAAGTAAACCACAACACTGTTTCTCGACTCGCTTATACCCATTGTATCAACAGTCTGTGCCAAACTCGTGATCTTGGTAAGAGGTTAGATTGACGAGTAGGGAGCTTGGTGGCAACAAAACTGTGACAACACGGCCGTAAGGACCTCACAAATTCAAATAGAGTTACATTATTGTGGCTAAGTGTTCAATTTGATAAAGATTTCTCTGGCCCTTTATTTTTTTATTCAATATACTCTGCAAATTGTTGTGATTTTTTGTTTTATTTTACTATTTTGGCTGTAACAAACATTTACGCCCTGCTAGGAGCCAGAATTCTTTGTGATTGTTGCTACGGTTGCTCCTGGAGGAGATAATACGCCCAGAAATGCTCAATAAAATCCTCCAAGGAAAGGTTGTATCACACCATGACTAGTGCCTTAGGGTTTGAAAATGGCTCTCAGCTGGAAATCGTCTGCCCATCAATCCTTGACGTCACAGCAAGCTGAGGGTTATTATGTTGCTGTGCAGAAAGATGAGCACATGGGAAACAAGGGAATTGGAACATAGACATGCAGAGCTCTGGATTCAAAGTAGGACCAGGGGTGAAAATGAAAGATTTCTCATGAAAGATGAGGAACCTAGGATTCAGGACTTGGAAATTATTTTTAATAGGAGGTTGAATGAACTCAGATCACGCAGCTAAAAGAGTGCAATGTTTTTAGGGCTGCAACTAATGATTATTTTTCAATATACATTTTTTTTTAATCGTTTAGTCTTTAAAATGTCCAATAGCAGCGAAAAATGCCCATCACAAGTTCCCAGAGCCCCCTGTGGTGTCTTCAAACTGCTGGTTTTTCCCTGATCAACAGTCCAAAACCAAAAGATATTTCATTTACGTTTATAAAAACACAGTTAATCAGCAGGACCCCATATTTGATGAATAAATAATCGATTATTCATCTAATCATTTCCACCCTAGATACAATACAGTATCTTTGAGAAAGAAGAAATTAGTTTTTATACATGTTTTGCTAGCAATATTTCATGCTTTTTCTGTGCTACAGGCCTAAAGTACCTTGGCAAGCTATCGCTGGATTCATCCTCAATGTCCTCCATGCTTCTCTGGCAGCCGATATGAGATGACTGATCCAGGAATTGTCTTCCTTTCCCCTGCTACACCCCCTCCCTCTAATGGTGAAATCTGACGGCGGCAGCCTTCAAATGGAAAACAAGGAGCTCCCCAGTGAGGAGAAGGCAATTATGGTCTGGCCTGATGTGCAACCTAATGCCAAGAATTCTATATCACTCCAAAAAAACAAAACAAAAGGCCTTCCATTCCCTCTCCATTTGTAATGGCTTGATTGCTGCCGAGTGGAAGCAGTCCTCCTGCATGCCAACGATACCACTGTTTTTTTTCGTTTTCGAGAGCCGTGAAAGGGGAGTGAAGAGCAGAGTAAATGGAAGAAAAAGCTATAGGAGTGAGCAGAGTGGCGCTGACATGCGACAAACATGAGTCGAGTTCCACAGCAATTTCACATGCCATCTTTCCAAGGTTGTTCCTTTTTAAAGTCATTTCCACAGAAGTGAAACCACAATGTCAGGATGCCTTGGCGAGCGCGTGGTTCGGCTGAGGAGCAACACCTGCAAACCTGAATGTGGGGGGGTAACAAAAAATAAAAAATCTGAATAGATTGCTTTTTCAAAAAAATGTTTGTGTAGAGTATCAGCATAATGAATTCATTCCTTTTGAATGCCGGCAGGGAACTGAGTGAGGCAGAATAATGAAGATGAGATTTGAAAATAAAATATTCTCCTCTGGGAGTCTCAGGTACACACAACATTGAGTCCCTCCATGTGTTACTCAGAAATCAAAATAGCCTCTTAACAAACACTTTTCCTGCCGGCTTGAACGAACGCTCAACTTTCGGTTTAGGCCACGCCGTTTTTAGAATGTGGAGCTGTAATGGGAAAACCTAGACGGGAAAACTCATTGTGAATAAGAAAAGGGGAAAAGATTAATAAAATGGGTAGCAGAAAGCAATTCTCCCACATTCATCTTGTTATCTGTTTTACATTATTTCCCCTGGGTATCCTGCACCTCGCAGATACACAGCTCTGCACAAATAATCAATTATGCCTGCAGATTTGCGGGGATTCAGCAGTTGCTTTGTGTCAGGCCTTCAGCCACTTTCAATGGATTTTCTGTCTCGATAAAAAGCCGAGAGTAACAAAGGCTTTTGTTGATAACAAAATTGTGGCGCGGGGCGGAATAATAAATCCCTTTTATTATGAAATGGCTGTTTTGTTAATAATTCAAATTGGTCAAACACTTTACCAATTACTACATTCTTACAGCCTGCGAGACAAAGGAATGTTTCATCTCCACAGACTTAGCGACCCTTGTCAGACATCCACACCCCTCATAGAAACACGGAAATGATCTTAATTATCGGGATGCAATGGGGAATTGTCAATGAGGGCGTTATCAACGCAGGCTGTGGTAAATGAACGCCTGGAAGCTGTGTTACTGGGAGATCCGTCGTGTAATTCCTGTAAACCATGCGCGTCACAACAGCCAATCATGTTTGAGGTTGACGACCTGTCATCTCCGCAAAAGGTAATCCTCCAGAGGGAGACGTCGTGTTATTTGAGGCGGCAACGAAAACTTATCTCGCTCTGTTTTCTTTCGCTGCGTCTGTAAGCTGCCAAGTGGCTTTCTGATCATAAAGCGGGCCCAGACGTGGTGTGCTTCACCAATTCCAGCTGCATCAAACTCCGGAGGCCAGACGGTTGCGCCAAGGACCTAAACAGATGTACCCCCCCCCCATGACAGCAGCAGCGCCACCCTCCCCCTTCGCCTCCGTGCGCTGGGCCTGTCACCGCTGTCAGCAGCTTGAGCTCACTCACTCTAATGGGAGGAGGAGGTGTTGTGGAGGCGCCTGTAGAGGGGAGAGTGTGTGTGTGTGTGTGTGTGTGCTGAATGCGATGCGTTCCCCATGGACACACTGTCCAACTGCGCCACCATCCCCCCACCGCCACCGCTGCCACCACCAACCGCCACTGATACCACCGCCGTGGCCCTCGAGGGAGAAACGAACAGTCCAGTGACAGCGCCACTTCCAGCTGTTCTCCCATAAGACACTGGTGTCCAAGACAAACCTTGGAGCATAAAAAAAAACTAAACCCCAAATGATCTCAGCCTGTCAGGCTCTCTAATACAAGAATATCTGGCCAAAGAGCCTTTTCTATTCTTTCTTTATAGGCTCATACAGTACAGCGAGAGGACAGTGCCTTGTTCTCCTTCCAGGGTGTTGCTGGAGACACCAACAAAGCCTTTCCATTCATCAGCACTAAGGCTTGTTGTTTTTCCAGGGCAACACTAGCACAGGTGGCGTAAACTGCTGGAGCACGTTCTCATGAAACACTGAGCGCGTGCCACCCGTTGATGCTGCCTTCAGAGCAATGAAGCAGCAAAGCATTCAGAGCAGAATGGCTGTGGCCCTTCTCTCCACTGCAGCACAATCGTCCAGCTCGTCCGGGCCCCGGTCTGTAATTGCAATGTGATTGTGAAGGCTGGAGAGGAAGGGGTCTCATTTATGGCTGCGAAAGGACTCGTGCCATCTCTGGACAGCCAGTCCTTAACGGCGCCGGCGACACGAAAAGGAGGCTGCACTTAGCATGAAACACAAACCGAGTGCAATTAAAGAGCCCAACTTGCTGTCGACGTGGCAACATATACAGTGCTTGCTTCGTTGTGGAGAACTGCTGAGAGGCTCTCGCGCTAATGGAAGGAGTCATCGACAGTCTCGACGTGAAAGCGATTTGAAAGCTTCGGTAGCAGCCGCAGAGTGTTGTCTGGATGTTTACGTCTAAGGTCAGAGGGAAATGTGAAAGCCTTTTTGCCGTTCCAGCTGCGGCGAGCATAATGAGGACGGGAAGGACTGAGAAATGATTCATATGTGACCGAGCCTCTCCACGGCCCTTCTAAGCAGTTAGCACTTTGACCTAGATTAGCACTCTGCCAGGGGTACACTTGGGAGGGATGGCGATGGAGGACTGCAACACTGTCTACTTATTTCCA
Organism: Gadopsis marmoratus; assembly: GCA_036023855.1. Classification (NCBI taxonomy): domain Eukaryota; kingdom Metazoa; phylum Chordata; class Actinopteri; order Centrarchiformes; family Percichthyidae; genus Gadopsis; species Gadopsis marmoratus. The sequence continues at coordinate 20,059 of JAVQJF010109737.1, read as the reverse complement.
CTAGAAAACACACTTGACATGCGTACACACCCCCCCGGCACACATGCAGACACATGCCCATGCTCTTCATTCCTCTCCGCATCCCTTGCGTGAGCTTGTGAAGATACATCTGAGACGAAAGATGATTAGTATTTGAATATTGTGAAGTGCTCTCTGGGGCAAAGATATTCAATTAGCTCTTTGTTCCATCACATTCGGCTAATAGACTGTGTGTCTCCCCGACTTCAGACTCCCTGGCTGCCCCTTTGTGCCTGACGTCACGTGTCACCAACATATGCTGCTGCTCCCTGGAGGCCATTTTCTACATTAAAAGCACGGACCCACGTGAGTTAGCAGACAACAGTCTGTCATCACGTCTACTCCATAAAATTAAAAAAATTTTTTTTGAAAAGCTGGACAGTGAGAGAGGATGAAAAGCAAGGGGGGGGGGGAGCCATTGAAGAAAAGGCTGGAAAGAAATCCCCTCTCCCTCTCTGTCTCCATTTGTGAGACAGGAAAAGGGAAGAGGAGACTTGGCTCTGCCTTTAAAGCACTTAAAAAGCCAAGGTCACCTCCTGGTCAAATCTGTGAAATGAGAAAATGGCTGAAGGGGCAAGAGGCCGGTGGCAGATAACATGAGAATGCACTATCTCCTCCCTACACATTTAGTGCAGGGGAGGACGGGGTACTGGCAGGCTTTTCAAAAAAGGCTCGGTGTTGAAATGAGGACTGGAGACACAATAAGATGGCCCAGTTTCTCCCAGCATGACAGTGCATACACCGAAGTGCTCTTAGGGAATGAGCTTTTTGGTCAAGCATAGAGCAGACAGCCAAAAGGCTGAATGTGAGCTCAGGCAACTGGGCTTTGCATTTAATCAGAGCAGCAGAAAGTTCTCAGGTGAATTTAAAGGTGCAGCCTCGTTCCGAGTCAAGAATCATTAGGAAAATCTATCCTAAAACTGAGTTGGCATTGTGCCAGTCCAACGATATACGTAAAAACCAAGATCTAAAAAACATTGGCAACGGCCTCCCTTGGGTGGAAATCACAGTGGTAAAACTTGAATTGATGTTATCAGATGGCAGTTTCTGGATGAGGTCCACTGACACTGAATTATATCTTGACACCGTGGGTTCAGATATTTTTTTATAACTTAGCTGTGACTCATATGCTATGACCCAATGTGCCTATAATTTATGAGCCCCGTTTGCACACAGGGCTATTATAACTGAACTTCACCTTTAAAGTGGAAGGAAACATCCGCCTCAGGGTTTAAAGCGCACTATTGGGCAACAAAAACAGACTCCGCCCCTAGGATACCTTTAAACTCAGAAACAAAATCAACTGGAATAGTAACGCCACACTGTGAACCTTTGCACATCCCCTAGTTCATATTTTGCACATCCTGCTCAAAATGTACAGCTCTTTATTTTCATATAATATATATTGTACAGTTCTTTCTTATTTGATCTTATTTTATAACATTTCTTCTTAATTTTATTGCTAAATTCTCTATTTTGTATTTGTATTATTTACTTGGCTTTTTTACAGTACTTGCTTATTATTAGCTTTATTTTCTCTACTATGCTTATTTATGCACCAATATACTAAAGCAAATTCCTTGCATGTGAAATCCTACGTGGGAATAAACCCGGATTCTGAGCATCATGTGTGAATGAAAAAAGCAGTTTTTGACAAAATTGCACACACCTCTAACAGCTGGTATATGGTAATCGTAACATCATTATTGTCTCAGTCAATAATTGTTTACTGCATCTTGTATTGATTCTGGAGGCAAACATTCGCCAGAAAGCAAACGAAACCGGGCCGCGTTACTGAGATCGCAGGAGTGTTTACAATTTAAATCAAGAAATCTGTAATCTTTAAAAGTTGCGCATTTCAAACGCATCCTTCACAATCCCAGAGATCACACATCCCTTCCCCATGAATGCAGGAGAATGAGCAACAAAAGGAAACTGAGATGTACAGCACGATACCTCAGTGGAGAAGCCTATGTTCACTGTCGGCCTCACCAGCCTTGAATATCGGCGTTCTTCTCTCTCTGCTGCAACATTGACTACCTATCCCAGTGCTAGACTGATGGGGGAATATCGTATACCCCTGCATCCTCGACAGTCTCCCAAGTCTCCAGCATGAATATTTGATGAGAGATGTGTGGGACAGCCAATCGCTAAAAGACATTTATCTCCAATACCCCTGACTGGGCTGCTCTCGCTGAACCTCTTATTTGGTAATCAAAAACAAACGTTTCATGGATGAAAGGCCCGTTCAAGAGAAACATTGATCCCACTGTAATGCACGTTTGGAAGATTAGCTCGGCCGCTTGCTGAGAAGGCATTAGGGTTCCAAATCTGATACAAACATGAGACGTTTTTAAATCTTACGTTTATCTTCTCTACAAAATGATGAAGTGCAGCCTACTTTTTGCACGTCTTGCCCTGCCCGTGTTTGTTGCGTCTGGCCTCCCGTGATGCTCCAGGAGCACGTGGTCTAAATGAATTTGCTGTTCTTGGACTTCTGCACTTATTCAACCTTAATGACCCTGTTTGTGCCACAGCAACATTACAGTGTTCGGCAAATTCCTGCGGCCACTGGCTCACACCTTGAGTTTTCCATCATCAGGCTATTATTTTATAACCTTGGTTATGCAAAACACCGTGGCATTTTGTGATGACAGAAATGAGCTCCCAGGTCCTCATAAAAAAAAACAAAAAAACCCCACCCTTTTTTAATGCAATTGAGCATTTTCTTCACTGTAGTTCAACTATTACAGTTCCTGTTCTTCTATGACATTGGAAAGGTATCAAAACTGTGGATAATGTTGGATTTCTGCCCCGAGTTTTGAAGGCATCTGTCCAAGCACATTCAAACGTCAAGTTACTGTTATCAGTCGACTACTCTATCAACCCCCTGCAGATGTATTATAGTCATTTTGTGCTACGGGGCAAGAAAAGTCTTTTTAATTGCACCGTTAACCTCAAACTGCTCAGTGGCCAACAGTAAAGGACAGTGGTTGTGCTGGGCCACAAGCAGGTGCCCCATGTGATGCAAAAGTGATGCCGATTATTTGATTAGATTTCCGGTTACATAATACCACAAAAGCTTTCAATCAGTGGGTCTATGGCTCTTTTCTGTCACTTGTATTTGCAACTGTGGTGGCAGTTTATTGCTATAATCAGATGGAACTAAATGAGGCACCGAACCAACTGTAACACAATTACACTTTAATTAACGAGTGTTTCACTGTTCTGTGACATTTATGCTCCGAGCTAAAGACTAAGGATGTCTCCACAAAGATGACACTGGCTAATTCCCAGGTCTGATTCCTCCAGAAAATCAATTTGAATCAGGTTGAGGGCAAACGTCTCCTACAGTCAAGAAAGGGTATAACATTCCCCATGTATATTTTGTAGTATTACATATGTATAATAACATGCTAGTTTAGTATAGTTACATGCTAGAATGCCAACACGTTGATTCGTCCGCTTTACAGATAAATATAGACGTGTTTATAAGTACAAACCTCCACTCCTCTTCTTTTTCTACTGACAATACATCCTTCGTTAACCCTGCTGAGGTTAATGAAGGATCTATCTGTGTGTTACAGCTCGGTGAAATTGTGTGCCTCTTGTTTTTGGATGTGTAGCCAAAGGGACTATTTCTCATGAAGAGCGGTTGTCTGCAATTACTCTTTAGGTGGATCTGTTGCTGTCAGTTTGAGATGCTGACAAAGGATGCCCTTTGCCTTTGAAGTGCTTCATCTTGCCTCAGGTAACAGAGTCCATAAGTTGGCAAAAGGAGAAACTTTTTGTTTGGTTCCCAGCCTCGGGCAGGCTTTCAACCAAGTGGGCTCCTCTGATGTTGAAATACACACATTACACATTCAAAATAGTACGTCGAAGGAAAAAAAGAGAGGGAGAGGGAGAGAGAGAGAGAGAGAGAGAAATCCCTACTCATTTCATGACTAGACCACTCTGTTAAGAGAGCATGCTGCACATTTGTTCCTGCCTTTTGAAATAGCAAATCAGAAATGAGAAAAGGCTTGTCTGTGTGCATTATTAATGCCACTACAGTATAAGAGGTAGCCAAGAGTACTTCTTGCATCCCAACCTATACCTGCCGGCATGGGCAATGAAAAACACATCCTGTTCATCCTGTCGAGTCTGAACATGTTTGAATGAGTATTATGTTCATGTTTTTAACAATAAATTCCACTTAAAAGCGTGTCAGATCTAATACTAATTAATGTTAAAGGCTTAAAGACATTAACTACAATATCGTCACTGAAGGTGAGAGTCGTGCTTTTCAGCAGGTCTCCAAATATATTCCGCAGGCACAGCCGTTCTCTTTCACCTCCAGAGCAGAGGCTCTTGTGTTTATTATTCAGCATAAGTCGGCACACCAGCTCGGCTCCACCTTTGGCTCATTTCCGAACAATTTTCCAAGCTTCCTGTTAAAATGAATATGCATTGCCGTTGCAGTGAATCCATTTGCAAGACAGAATGATAATGAAGAGAAAGTGCTTTCAAAAAACCCAATTAATCTCATGTAAAACGGCTGCTCAATGCTTCTAATGAGATGCCATTTTAATAAGCGGGTATGTTGTACAACAAAGCCATTTGGTAAACATTATTGTTTATTTGTTTGATGACATGCAAGCAATGGAACGGATTGGATTTTGTGGAAAAATAAAAAGACTAATCAATGATTAATGCAAAGAAAATGCGCCTTTTAACCTGCCATGCACAGCCCCACAGTACACAGAGGTCAATGTTGCACATGCAGAAGTACAGAGAGAGATTTCAGGAGTTTATACAAATCTGCATTAACATTAAACATCTTCGTAATGAAAATAACCTTGAGCAGTGAGCTATCTGAAGCCTATGCAAAGAATATTACGATAGTTCAAGAAAATCAAGTGTGTCTCCATAGGAGGAAGCTGCTCTAAGATTGACACAAATTTAGATGGAAAATATTTATGGGAGCCTCATAAACAGAAGCTCGGTGCAGGCACAACCTAATTTCTTTTTTATTGCACCGTGAAATACACCTTTCAGAGGCTGCTGCTTGGGCCCGCGGAGAGAAGAAACAGGATGTGGTCGGACTACGAGCCAGGCTGTGTCAAAGCTCAGTGAAAACTGTTGAGAGATGGATCCAATTTGAGGGGTAATCGGTAGCTTGTAAACGACGCTGCTTTCAGAAGAAAACAAATCTACTTGTTATCGACTCAAAAGGCAGCCGACTGCATCTCTGCCTGGTTGAATGTGTTAACTTATTCATCAAGGTGGAGAGGGCCGGCTACTTTCTCAAACTCTGGGTCCCAGCAGTTAGCCTTTTCCTGCTGTCCGACAAGAGGGCCAGACCTGATTAAAGATGCACGGTGACCAGCGAGTTGAGCTTAAAAATCTCCGAGCTTTATATCTGACGCGGGGCACGCCGCGTCAGATATTCACGACCCCGACTGTGCGCGCGGTCCTTGGCACATGGAGTTAATGTAGCTCTTTCCACTCGTGTCTGCGTATGTGCACTCGTGTTAGGCAGTGTACGCGCTGCATCCTCATCTGCCACGCAGAAAGGAAAGGGAGGATGGGAGGGCAGGTTTAAGAGGCCATGGGGGTTGTCTTCACACAATCTCAGCACGAAGGTTGCCCCACAAAAAAGTAAAAGTGAGGCAAAGATCTCTTTCGGTGTTACTGGACGGTTAGGCAGCCCGTGTCTGACCTGTGCTCTCTGCAGCTTGCTTGGTATTCACGGAGACACCTGCAGAATGAGAGGTAATAAGAGTGTACGGGGCAAACTGCGCGTTGAAATGAATAGATGGAGACCAAAAGGGTCTCTGAGTTTTACTTAGTATTCATGAGCGGTACAACCGTGCAAATCGGGGGGATGTCTTTGGGTTGGTCTACAGGTTAGCAAAAAAGGGTTTGTGGTCAGCTCGAATCTCAGACCAGCTGGTAACACTGCCCTGTTTCTGCCACACTGTCTTTAACAGAAATATACTACGTTAGTTGGCATGCACATAATATGACAGCCACTGAGAGTTTATCCAGCCTTGTTTTTTCCCCGGCCTATATGGGAGGCTGCCCCCGGCCGTTACTGGAGACCTGGTTTTTACTTGACTACCAGTTTTTAAAGAAATCCAGTAACTCATTAAAGAAATGCATATGCCATGTGTCTTATGGAGATGAGATCTGTTTTTATACAGAGGGCATCTTCTCCATTTATTTCCATTCTGTCTCACTGATAGCCACAGAAACAGTGATTTATTCTTGGTCCTTTGCCATCATTGTGACATACTGTACACTATCTGTATTTGCTTTTAAGAGATTCATAGCGTTCCAGTCCAGCTAACAAGCCATCAAAGACAGTCCAAAAATATACAATAAGCCTCTTCTCTCTGCTCCATTCATGACTCAAAAGGAAATATGACAAATGGCAGTCAAATCTCACTGTAACAGCTTTAAGCAGCTTCTACACTGGCACTCTGCATCAACCCACAGTTAAATCACTGTTCTCACTCCTTGGCTCACTTGACCTCCTGACTCTGCGACCACTTCACTCTCTATGGCCATCAGAAGAAAACGGTAGTGGCTGTTGGACTTTGGACTACGATTTCGAAGGGATTTAAATAAACAAAGAAAAAAATGCAGTGATGCTAAATGTGTTAGGCGTGTCATTGAGCGTCCTTTCACATTTTCGCCCCCTGCAGTGGTTGGCTCGGTGCTCGTTTTCACACCTTGTTTTATTCTCGGCTCAGATTGGAGATGCATGAGCGATTATTGCCTTTTGTTCAGGAAGAGTGACAATGGGCGCTGAGCCACGGCCTGCTCGGTCTCTCATCTGTGTCTCACTAGCTGTGAAATACACCACGAATGAACGATATGAGCGGCAGCACAGTTCAGTCCATGATGGATGTTGTCATTGTTCCTTGGAAGGCTCCGGTACATTTTAGCTGAGATTTATAACATCCTGAGATTTATAACAACCCAGCAAGAAAAGATGCAAACAAATTAAGTTTGCACACAATATCAAGAGAATAAGGATGAAAGAAAATGCATAACAACGATTAAAAACAGTGTACTAAATATTGTCCTCTGCAGTTTCAACTGTCCTGCCAGAGCTGAAATGAGGCTTTACCTTAGTTTTCAAAAAGCCATTTTCATTATTATGCCCCACTTATCAAACTGGGACAGAGTATCTCTCTCACACTGTGCGGTCACCACTCCTGTGAAATCATAAAGCAGAAAATCATCATCCATCTGACATTTTTCGCTGGGGAAATAGTGGCGATAACTCCTGACTGAGTTGGCATTTGGAAGTTGGACGTTTGCGCCTCGGGGACAGGACAGGAGCGGTGGGTTGAGAGTCGAGAGGGAGCAGAGAACAAGTTGTTTTTTTTTTTTTCCCTTCCTCTTATGGAGAGGATGCGCTTTATCAATCACAGCTGCTGTGCGGCTGGCCTTGGTGGGCACAGACGTTTGGGGGAACCCCTGCATGTCACCCTACACGCTGCACGGTGGGGAGTCTCTCAAAGCAGAGGACAGTAATATGCACGGTGGGCTCTTCAGGGAGGAAATGTAACACACCATATGCGGAGGTGTAGCATGCAAAATACTGAAACACTGCTTTATTTGTCTGATGCTGCTGATAGCTTTTATTCCTGACTCTGACAGCTGCGAAGCACGGATTTCTTTGAATACAATATCAATTCTGGGTGTACACATATAGCCATGTGAAGCGTGGGACTAGATGACAGAAAATGATGCGTCTTCCAGATCCTTCAATTACTCCAAATAGAGCTCAGATCTTTCCCCAACAATACAGACGTGAACCTCTGAATTTTCACGGCGTTGAAACAAATGTACACTCATGCCTTTCTGTTAGCTCAGTTCTTGTATGAATAGCTCATTCAATCATTCTGAAGTTACAAATGCTCAGTTGATAGTTTTAGGAGTGAAAAATGCTTCAAAGTTGCCAGACGACAACAGCCAATCAGTGGGCACTTCTAACCGCTGACCTGACTTTTAAACATGAATGTTTGATGAGAAACGTAACTAGGCGTGCTAGATGGTTTTGCCTGTAATCAGTGGCAATTAAATGGAAATACAGTATTTCACAGTTATCTGTTTACCATAATCCAATGCATCGTAGCGACTGCGAACGAGATTCACTAGCTAATAAAACTCCATGAACGAGGGTTATATATGTCATGATTCAAGTAATCATTAGCAGAAACAGTTGCAGTAACATAATGTTACAACACAGATCACCTGTTTTTTGTCCTTCTACAAGGACATATCTTGGAAGATCTTGGGGTAGCGAGATGTTTAGCAAGATAGACAAAAGAAAATGTATGCGAATTACTGAATAATTGGACAGTAAATATCATCCTATTAATTATATCTTGCTTTTTCCTTTACTGATGTTTGTTGCTACCCCCCCCCCCCCCGCTGTGGGATTTATAAAGGATTCATTATCTTATCTAAATAAAACAGGGACAAAAACCCACTGACCCCAGTGCAACCAGTTACGATGGCTCACAAGCCATAAAAGGTTGGGAACGACTCGCTTAAACCGCTGGACGTTTCCATGTTACATATCTACTCCTGCTCCTAAAAAGTAATCTGGGTATTATTTTTCTTCTGTACACAGGTATTAACTAGCTGGCTACTGTTTCTTTCAGCCCAACCTTTGTGCTATTAATAGTCCCAATCCGATAAATGTCATTCCGCACTTAGGTAACTGAATTATTTAGTCATGTTCCCCTTGACATCTGATGTAATTCATTCTCTCTCTCTTTTGTGCACCCTCTTCCTTCAGACGTTAAATTAGATTAACATTTGAGCTTTGGGTAGGCTAAAGAAATGGACATTGATCCACTTAACCCTGTCCACTGCCACCCCTTTATTACACAGCCCCCTTCCCTCTAAAACATCTCCTTCCAGTAAATTATCGCAAACCAAACCTCGTCTTTGATGTGAGTGAGGCTGGTCTCCACTGGTGAAATTAGCCAACATTCATCAGAACCTCGGCACACAGGCGGAAAAACAAGACGAGAGTTTTCCTTGGTGATGGTGTAGAAATTATAGTCTTGTCAACAGAAAGGCAGACGCTCAATTAGACGCTGGGCTCCCTCCTGCAGACGAGCAGCACAGCAACGATCCAATCAGGAGGAGAGCTGGCTGGTTAATATGGCTTATCACGTCTCAGCTGCCTTATCTCTGGGTAATGCCGCGCAACGCTAAAGGGGCCTCGCAGACAACTCACTCCAATTGATTTAGAGAGCGCCCCGCCCCCCTTTCACAAAAAGAAATACCAACCTGAGTTGAGGTCCTCGATGGTGGAGAGGTGGCTTTTATCCAGCCCACGTGGATTTAAACTGTCGGCATCGCTTTGAGACACTAACTGCTGACATTTAACAAAGACAACAATGTGACCTCCGGGGCTCCATTCAGAGCATAAAGGTCAAAAGCTGGACCAACAACCTGGGAGAGAGCAGTATCCTACCAACTGCAAATGCTATTTGCTAAATGTTGACGCTAGTTATGCAATTAAAGCATTTGTTCTCCCACTACCACTGCGGTATAGACAAATAGGCGGCGCAGGGAAAGCCAGCGATAAAGAGGCAATCTTTAGATGAAAGGTGAGCATGTAAAAACACCATAAATCATGAAGCGTTCACTCAGATTCACTGTCACCCACCTGTTCTCGAATTCAAACTGCAATTATTACGCTTTAACACAAACCCGGTGACATTTACATTCTGTCTGTTTATGACGTGTTTACAAAGAGGCTGCTTCACCGCTGAAAAACAGAGCTCTCGGAACCTTGAACTGTTCCTGTGGCTCTGTCAGACATGAATAAACCATGCGGCGCTATCGTGATGAAGGGGTCGGCATCTCCTACTCATAGATACACAGGGTCTGATGCTCTGTCTGTTGAGCCAGTGTCCCAACATTGACTGCCGGCTGTAATTCTCTCAAGAGATTGGAGCTGACAATCTTCGACTTGCCAGACACAAAATCCTGTTTATCTGTCAAGACGAGCGGCTGTAGCCCACCATTCTCTCCCAGCTCTGCCTGTAAGCTCTCTAGGCAGACAAAGTCTTCGACAGCATGAAGACAGAAAGACAGGCCTGATAGCAAAACTGGCTGTGCCATACTGACACCAAGAAGTTCGGTCAGTTGTGGGTTGCCCGGGACTGCAGAGGCTAGATTCGACTTTCATGTTCTTTTGAAAGAAGTGATCGAGGTTAACTCAGACTTCGTCTGTAATAAAATGAGGTACTCCAAACTTATCAAACTGCATTCTAAGAATGTTTTGGGTGTCTTCGTAGACCTACTATCTTTCCAAATGAGGACAGATTTCTTTTTCAGCCATCGGCAATTGATTTCACATTATCTGTACATTGGAAGGGTGCATGTGGTGTTTAGAGGCTCTCAAGAATCAAAGAGGGGTTGACAGAAAGTCTTGAGACTATTTCAGAGATCAGTGTTTCTGGTGGAGTGGCTTACACACAGCTTGTCCATGTAAGAAGGACTAAAGACAGAGGGATTACAGAGCGTGAAACATGGCCGAAGAGGACAAATGTGTAACTTGGAAAGAGATGGCAGCTGTGGCAGGCTTGTGAGCCAAGGTGCCAGTAGAGAGTGAGAGGGGAGTGTTGATGGGTGGAAAGGAGTGATGTGAGGGTAAGGTCGGGCAGATGGTGGCCGATAATGAGGGTGTAGAGGTGTATAGAGGAGGGGAGTCATGCTGCTCTCGGGCTAGGGCTCGGCAGCAAAGCTCAGGACTGACTTCGGGACCGGAGGGAGAGACTGCAAAAAAAAAAAAAAAGAGGTGTAGGAGGTAGAGGGAAGAAAGCAAGAATAGGCCCTGTGATGAGGGTGAGCCCAGTAGCTCTGTGCAACCTTTAACAAGCACAGCCATCATCCCATGATGTCTGCACTCGGTGCACCGAACCAGTCACCAAATGTGAGAAATACTTCAGCATTCGCTCTCTTGAAATTCTCCAGCACCTTTGGGCACAGTCACTCCTGGAATCCTTTCCTTGTCCCTTGTCTTGACCTTGCCTTCATTTGTGGTTTGACATTAATGCATAATTAATAACAAACAAATGAGTTCAGGCTAATGAAATGGCTGGAAGTGTGACAAGGAGGGTGCAAGTCGTTGTGGCCTTGGGTCTGGCTGGCGGGGGGGGGGCACAACATCTTTCTTTCCTGCCCACATACACTATCAGATAATTGTGGGGGAAAATACAGCTGAACTGTGCTATCTGGAACAGCAGGGCTACGAGTAAGAACAGCAGATAGAGATAGCAACGAGAGGAAGATTAACAGGCTGGAGGAAATGGTCCGAGGTGGTTGCAACGTTCTCCCTGTAAAAACACTCAAAATACAGTCCTCAGAAGCACAGCGTGTTGTGCCACTGTCGCCTAATAACCGCACATCTAAAGCCCCAAGAAATGTGAGAAAAGAGAAAAGAGGAAGTCAGAAAATCAAATAAAGTAATCAAGGGATGTGTCCTAATCGATGTCATAACTCGTGTTGGCAGAGAAACGTGTGCCGTTTACAGTTTCACATGAACATTCTGATAGGATTTCCTATTGGTGTTGACAGCGCGCTTTGCTGATTCTTCTTCTTCTTAAAAAAAAAAAAAAGCATCACCCCCCCCCCCAACATTCTGATGAGGTTTCATATTTGTGAAAAGACACATTTTTGCTTTATTAAGGCCCCTCCCCCCACCCCGCTTTCTGCCTCATTTGGCCGTGATGACTGTTGACAAGCCCCGCTGATTTTTTCATTAACAGCTCCCACCGTCACCAAGGCGTTGGTGGCACACAGGAAATGAGCGCTCATATCAATACTCCGGATGACATCTCACACACAATGCATCCCAAGTAGACACCGAGTCTGCCGCGTGGTCCCCAGGGGTGAGCAATTGATCAGCCCGCATTATCATTATCGATCTACAAGCTAAATTAGGGCGGTATCAAAATCAACCACGGCTTAACTTTGTCTCTTTTTGTATCGAACATCCGTGCTCGCATACTTGCAAGAGATGGCGTGAGCTGCCAGAGACATTTATAAGATTTGATATTGTCATCATCCGAGGCATTTCATCATGTCTACTATGATCTCACCGGCGAATCCCCACATCACGACAGAAAATGTAATTATAAGACTCATCAATGAGGTGCTTGGTTTGGTTTTCCTTGAGGTTAGTGTATGGGAAAGGTAACAGGATTGTTGATCTTCATTTATGACACAGCATCTGATATACAGGCATGCTCCTGGGGCTTCTGAGTCAACACCAGTATCAGTTTAAAACCTTTCATTAAGATAGGCATAACACTTCAATGGCTACCTTATTTTCTCCTTTATCTCAGAGGCTGGAAGGAGGAAATAAAGCAGTGAAAGCCGCGGCTCCATACGGGATAAAATCTATTCTCTATTATTGCACTGCCGTTGCTTGAGGGCCGTCAAGCTAAAGGTAATGACATTGCCTGTGATAAATTTATGGCTGAGCTGCTCCGTGCTCCACGAGGAATATAACAGGCTGCGAATTGTCCAGATTGCCGAAGTCACAACTAAAATGACAAATGACCCTCCAGTGACAAATCAACAGCGTCATTTACAATGTCATTCGAATGACTAAGTGTGCTCTAATGGCAGTCCAATGCATTATATATTTACACAATGCTGCGTGAGTAGGCGGGCCGCACAGTGAGCTGTCAAACTCCCAGAATGATTGTCAGGAAGAGAATGCCGGGCGGCGTCGATTTGATTTGGGTGACTCGACGCAAGGTGGAAAGCTCTCACGGCTGAACAGGTGACGGAGGTCCTGAGGCCTCGCTACAGGCTCCATGCGGACCATCTGCGGCCCCCGGTCTGCATCCCGTTCACTGCATCAGCTATCAACGAATTGGACACCCTGACTTTTCTTTACGCGCCCGAATCCATTTTCATCCATTTGTTCTCTCCTTCTCGCCAACGCAGACACCGAGACTGTTCCGTGCCAATTAATCAATACTCACGGCTGAAGCAAGTTGGCAGTGTTTCAGCGGAGCTAAGCTAATGGGGCACTAAAATGGCTCTGCATTTCCATCTTTTATAGGGCATAAGACCGTCTATAAAAATGGGACATGGCTCCTCCAGGACCTAACTTTTGTCATCACACACTAAATAATAATTGGTTTACCAAAGGTTAATTGCTCAATAGATACTAGGCCATTGGAATTTAATTGTGCTGTTAAATGCCTCAGTTGTAGCCAATGCTTTTGTAATAGCTCATTTGACTTGGAATGAATGGAAAAACTGCTTGGATCCCAGATGACTACTAAAAGTTGCTAACTGTTGCAAAGAGTCTCTTCACAATTGCCATAGTGTGTATCAGTGGTTGGTTCTCTAAATAATAATTTCTGAGTGAAAACAGAAAACTCTCACTAGCTATGCACTATCTTTCATTTGTTAATTAATCGCTTTCCACGATTTTTGCCTTCCACCCCTCTAGCTTTTTCGTCTAGTCTTAGCAGTGGTAGATATACACAAGTCAGCAAGATCAGCAGCACATGGGAGCGCTCTCTCCCTCAGCAGATAATGAGAACATTAAAATGCCAATCTGGGATTTTGCGAGTCCATCAGTTATGCATATTAATTCTTATATTCCTCAACAGTATGGGCTGTATGGTAGATGGAAAATATCCTCAGTCCAATCAGCTTTTTCAGTCCAAAGTCATTTAATGCACATCGGAGTGTTTGCAAACTAGATAAAAATAAATCATCAACTGTATGTTCAATGACAGATAAAGACCTCCTCCTTTAAATGTGTATGCTGGATGCATCCACAAGACACTCCTTCACTTTGAGAGTGAGAAACAGCATCCCCCCCCCCCCCTTTCTCCTTCTGTTTGTTGTTGTTAGATTAAGTATCAGGCGCTTAACATTGAACTGCGCACGGCAACAGATGAAAAGGTAGGAGAGATACAGTTATATACTTAGGAATATTTGCCATGTGACAAATGTGTTTTCAACTGTTGGAGCTGCGCCAGGGGAACCATTTCGAGGCACACATCCTGTCGAGAACATAACCTAATGGGGGCTTTGTAAATTATGAGGACAATATCCATTCCTGCTATCAGCTCATTGCGAAGTGAAGGCTGGCGAGGCAGAGCTGTATCGAATGAACCTGCAGCAGGCGTCTCTTTGCTGTTTACCCAACGTCCCCCTGGCAGGTCTGCTGGAACAGCAGAATATCAAGTTGACTAAAACATGATGACTTTGTTTATGCACTTCCTGTGCCCGGCCTCTAAGGGCAGATGTGACCCAATTATGACGCCTGAGTGACACCTGACTCTTTGTCGTTTTGCCAATGCCTTCCACGCACTATCAGCCGTCATTCTGTGGCCAATTGGCCAGAAGAGCCCGAAGACAAGCTGACATGTTAGTGCCTTGTGAAGATCTTAACATGTTAGTTGAAATATAGTAATCGTGTCATTGCATTTCTGCTGACTTCATTAATAAAAATCCAATATTCACACTACTTTTAGCTATGTTTTGGTCCCCACCTACTCCTGAGAAACTAGTTGTTAGACGTTTTCTTTATCTAGTTTCTAAAATGTCTGGCTGCTATTTGGTGCTGGGCAGGTTGTATACAATTAGTTTATCAGCGGGGGGGGGGGACTTAATATACAGCTTGCTATATATCGCGATGTATTACTCTAAAGGTTATCCCTCAAAGACACCCCTACCGAGCGTGCGGTGAAGCCAAGACTTCTGTCTACACACCCTCCAACATGTTGTCGAGGCAAAACGGCCCCCTAAGGCCATGTACATGATTGGGGCCGGTGGAATTAGATTAACCGTCAGCTGCCCGCTGTGTTTGTTGTGCGAGATCCTGCTGCCAAACGTTTGACAAGAATGTCACACGGAAAGCCGCCGTCACTCCGGCAAAGCTGCCAGCTCTGGCATCTGACCCCTCGGCGCGTCCGAGCAGCTACAAGTGCTTTCCATCTCCTCTGACTGCTCAACCTGTCAATCTGCCTATTCAACGGTTCCCCCTTTCCCCGGGAAAAGCTCATTTTCCCTCCCCCTTGGCCCAGTCAGTAAGTGTCACTTCAGTTTAGATTTCACTGCCTCCCTGCAGCCTTGCACTAAAGCTCCCGTGGAGGGATTTCTGTCTGCTGTTGTGGACCGGCTGTCCAATTAAAACTGTAGGGGACAGTGGATTAAAAAGCAACTTTCCACTGAGAAGCTTGGCCTACGCCTCTGTCCTACACCAACGCAAAGCAGTAAAACACGACTCCACGTTGAGACTTTTTTAAATGTGTACTTAAAGCAAACAAGCTGAAAAACATTCAGAAAATAATATTTAGACAAAGCAGAAAAACTAGAAAGCCCAGAGCAAATATGTATCCCTGATCGTTCGTGGACAGACTTTCACGCTGGGTTCACTTGATGGATTTTTTTCCTCCGATTTAAATGCTCAATACCCAGATGTCCTCTGGTGAGCTGCCTGTTTACAAGAATCCCGTTAGGCCTGTGGTTTGCCAAAATCACGGAGGGGTTGAATCTTAATACAGCCTGATGCTTGTCTAGCTCCCAATCTGCTACAGATTGCAGGCCTGTCTGTGAGAGTAATGAGAGACCGGTGCTGCCACAGAGATTTCCTCAAAAACCGCTGGATTAGGAATTCACAGAAGCCGCAGCCTCTGCAAGACGGCAACCCCCTTTTCTCTGCAAATCAATTGTAATTTTGCTCTCCACGTCGATATCCTGCTCATTCGCTCTCTTTCATTCAGGCTTACTTGCTGCTTCCCATCATCCACGCTTTCAGCTATGTTACTTTGGTTAACCTGCTGACAACCTTAGTGGTTATTAATAGGTGGGATGGCATGTCACCTATGTTAAGCAAGAGTGTCCTGTGTACCAAACATCCACTCATAATCTCTTCAGCTTTAGCCAATAGTATTTGGTTGGGTATATTCTCAAACATTTTTGTTCTTGAATTCCCATAAGGCTTTTGTGTACCTGCCACCCTTGTGTGGATGTCTCGCAGCATTCTGTTGGTGTATTGCATTTTTTCTTGGTCTTCGCATCAGTTGTCAGGTTACCAATGTCACATGAGAGCACGTTATTGCAGCAGAGAAATTGCCTGAGGCAACATATTAAAACAGGGTCACAGGCTAGCTTTCCCCAGGGCTCCCTGTCAAATTTTGATTTTGTTTTTTTGATGTAACAAGAGCGTTTCGGGTGAGGGTGAAATGTATGCGGAGGACCATCTCACCAGAATGAGAAACGATTGCTTTGAATGTGACTGCATACAGAAATTAACTGCAGATACTTTAATGGACCTCGGACAAATAGTATTTTTGGCAGAAATCTTCAAAGTACAGGTTCATATATGAATAAATTTAAATAGATGAATTGATAAGATGTTCTAAAACACCTTCTGTAGACAACAACTTGAGTCATGAAGACAAGCCGCATGCAGTATCTTCCATTGGAACAAGCATTCTGACACCGAAAGCTTCTCCATTTGTTTTGCATTACAGTCCATCATTCATCGGAGAAAATGGAAACCAGCATACTCATACATTTTCGGGCACAAGTAGGAAGACGGATAGATGCAGTAGAATGAAATAGCTAGTTGCATGTGAACATAGATACACAAACTGGGGATGCACTAACCAGACTGCGTCAAACAAATCCTGACTTTCAACAACTCTTAGAACCGCACCTTGTCCTCTGGCTACCGTTTACACCCCCAAAAACAGAAACCAGTAATTGGGGCACCATATTTGTAGGATAAAAGGATGTGGACTCACTGGCTCAAAAACAACTGGCCGAAGTAGCCCTGAAAAGGCGGATATGCCTGCTATTGAATGGCAGAATGTACTGTAGCTATCAACCCCATAATCACAAAATTGTCCTCAACAAAGGCAGCCAATGCTTTTTTGTCATTTCCTGTAGGATATGAGTAGCCGAGTAGAAAATTGCCTGGCACGGGCTCACAGTTACGTACCTGCTTCTACATCACCCCTGCACGATTATTTTGTTTGCTGAAGCCCATTTCTGGGACTCTGACTCACCAGGATACATCAAATTTTCGGGATGGCAGCTTTTAACACAATAGCACTAATCACTCCTACTTCCTCATGCTACAGTGAAATATGACATAACAGGTGGGAAATCTCAAAATGGATGTGAACTATGATTTGGAGGGACTCAAAATGGAGTGGGTGGAGCAAAATATCCTGAATACGTGGAAAAAATTAAAAACAAATCAACCAAAGACATTGTGATTAAGTTAGATATTAACCACACTTATTAATATCACCTCCTCGTTGTGGTTTGTAAAGCAGCTTCAAGGCAAAAGCATTTTTAAAAGCGGGAGTAACATCTCAAATAATGCTGGGAAAAAAAAATCCCTTAAAACACACAAATAGATATTATCCAAAAGAGCTTTAACAAATTGTCAAACTGACCCAGGAAAAGACGAGACTGTCTGCACCCAGTAGGTGACTAACACAAGCAACCTTTGCCAAAGGACGAGATTTCCTCGACAAGAAGAACGGAACGATGGGCGCACACTCTGTCCCAAATGCTTTGTCTCAGGAATACCTAATGCACTGCTTTGCTGGAGAGAGGCCAGATAATAAAGCTCAGTCAGGATCAGTGAAGCCGGTCTCTACTGACTCTACCCTCATTGTTGGATGCCTCGCTTCCTGGGAGTCGCTGTACGTTATCAGTGATCATCAAAGGCACTGTCAGGAAAGTGTGGAACTGGGGCTTTCACAGGCTGTCCGAGACGCTAGATACATCCAAATGAGACAGGCTTATTAATTCTTCAAAAGCCACACGGCTTCCTTTTCCCCAAGACTCATTTTGGTACATTTAAGGATGATAAAAGCTCAGCCAGGGAGCTCTCCCGCCTCTTTCCGCTGTCTGCCCTTTTCTTTCTCACACATACATCATACATAATGCAGGCACATGCGTTCAGTTGATCTCAGAAAGATATTACTTCTTGCTTTAAAATAGCTGTCAAGTCTCAAAGTCTTTTGTGGGAATGGAAATAAGGACATTTCAGGGACAAAATACAGAGTTAAAAAGCACACAGATTGAAACCTGCACCTACTACTTTATGCACATACAGTGGATACTATGTATGTATATATATATATCTTTTTCATGGCTGAGCTTCTTGCTTTTTTCTGCTGTAGAGGCCAAGTAGTGGTCAGACAGCTCTCAGTACAAAATGTGCTTATGATATAACTGTATGTTAAGAGGGCCGGTGCTGGAAAAGTCCATGTGTGCTCAGCGAAACCATTCAAGAAACAGCAGAGAGTTGATGTTGTTGAGTTTCTTCTGACACAGCTGCTATTAGGCGACAAAGTTGACATGTGAAGTAGACAAAGTTGCTCCTTCTGCAAAATTAAGCAGCCAATTTCTCCCCAAATAATGTAAGAACCGGGTCACAAAGGGAAAAAAAATGGAATCTCAGACATTGAGAGCGGTTTTAGTCCGATGGGGGGACAGAGGAGGACAAAGCCTTGAAATTTATTACAACTTTTTTTGCATTTTCTCTCTATTGCTGCACATTGGATTATATGTGGAACATCAAAAGCTTTAATTATCTTAATTACTCCTACATTTGCAGGCAGGGAAACTCCTTGAAACCAAAGGAAAATACAAGTGTTTCTGCGGCAAAACTAGTCGTTAAAATGCACATAATTTGAATGTTATATGAGAACCTTAATTGGTGAATTCATGGTTATCAAGGGGCCTCCTTCATTACAATTCAAGAGGCTCCTTCGTGGTGGCCATATTTTCACATAATGAATGGGATTCTTTTCAACCCTCAGTGCAATAACTTATCACACAGACCTGCTGATCGCCCCCTCTCCTCCTACATGCCCAAAATTAATATGGCACATTTCTGTTCACGTTGTGACAGCGATAAAGTGGGTGTACAATACATAACCCAACATGGATTCACTGAAATCCATTCCAATAACTTCATATTAATCTGATTATAGCAATACTCTACAACTATACCAGTTGGAATTTACACAGTTTCACTTTCCATAACCAGCATTATAGAACTAAGTGGGAACTAAACTAGTAAAGGAGGCATTTTCTGGAAGAGTTTAAAAATAATCTTTTTTTTTCCGTACAGGCACAGTGCAGGAATTTGGAGCAGACCTCTCTTGCTCAGCAGTTAGCTCACACCATTTTCTTTTTGCGCAAGACAAAAGGAAAAAACGGTCTGATGTTTTAATTTCTCTTTTGAAGAAACGAGGTTCACACATCTGTTGCTTTCACATGAATTGGACATGAAAGTGCCCATGGCACCTGTCTTGCTGATCATAATACTGTACAGCAACAATAACTAGCTCATGTTATGAAAATGGCTACTGTCGAGTGTCTGATATTAGAAAAGAGAAAAACTTAAAAGTAATTTTTTTAACCTAAACACATGCAAATCAATGAGGAGAGATGTCAGAGCGATTAGGGGTTTGGCGCCTTGCATCTTGGCAGTGCCCCGGAGGTGAACCAGCACCTCTCCAACTACCAGTCCACCTCCATATATGCTGGACCTGAACTGTCTCTAGTCCCCAAGCCAAGTCTATGTGGACTGAGCTACTGCAGCCCAATGCAGTACAATTCTATTTTCAGTAGAATAAAAGGAGGACCTGGATTTGTTCAGTGCAGAGAGTTATCAGTTATTTATAAAGATAAAAACACTGTATAATCACTAGATTTGAATATTGCAGTGTGCAGAATGCTGAGTCATTCTAAGCTACTAAGAATTTGGTCACATTAAGGCAATCTGGGTGAAGTAGGCATTTGTCTGAATTACGTAATTGCAGTTGTGAGCCACAGCTAACGGTAAGTTGACCAAAATGTTTTGGTGTGTCTGTTTACATGGACAGCGGCTAAGGCTAAATCACTGCATCATGTTCTTGGTATGTATATTCTAAGTGCCAAATTAATGTAAACCCAAAGAAAATTTAAAAATTTTACTAATTCTATATATATATATATATATATATATATATAT